>PVJS01000529.1:0-126152 GCA_004027185.1 Glis glis | reverse complement strand
TAATGACTGATTTTTCTAGCTCTGAGAAAAATGATGTTGGTATTTTGATAGGGATTGCATTGATTCTGTAGATCATTTTTGGCAGGATGGCCATTTTGATGATGTTTATTCTGCCTATCCAAGAGCAGGGAAGATCTTTCCATCTTCTAAGATCTTCTTCAATTTCTTTCTTCAGTGTTCTATAGTTTTCATTGTAGAGCAGTTCGGGTCTGTGTCACTTGGAGCGAGTCGCTGCTCGCCGTCACTGCTGCTATTCAGCAGCTGCTGGGTTCACAGCAGGTTGCTGGCGTCTCCGTTGGTCTTGTGTGGAAGCCACAATGCTGGGAGCCGCCGGTAAGGTCCTGCCAAGATGGTGCCGCTGCAGCCGCTGTCGCCGCTGCTGTTTGGTGTGTCGAGTGTGGAGGAGCCGCTGCTCGCTTTCGTCTCTGCTGACCTGCAGTTGAACTCACAGCAGGTCTCTGGCTTCTCTGCTGGCAGCGTGTGGAGCCACAATGCCGGGAGCGGCCTGCGCGGTCTGGCCAAGATGGCGCCGCCGCTTTTCCTGAGGTAAGGCGCTTGGAGCTTTTTACTTCCCTCTGCCTTGTCTTCTGGCTTTAGTTCTGTCACGTTTCAAACCCTTCATTATTTACTTCAAGTTTTTTTTGCTTTTCTTCTCCTGTGGAGAAGTTGCTTTCACGGCGATTGAGATCCAAGTCTTAGATCATAGCGTGGTATCTCCCTTGGTCGCCATCTTGGATCCTCCTCCACCCTCTCTTATTATCATGAAGTCTCTTGTGTTTCTTGTTTTATCTCTAACTTCTACATATAAGAGAAAACATATGACCCTTGTCTTTCTGAGTGGCTGATTTCACATAGCATAATGTTCTCTATCTCTAAGACTTTGTGGTTATTTCCATGTGGTTTAAGAAGGAGGAAATAATTGGCAAATGGGAGAATGATGGTTCTGCTGAAAGAATAGAGTGGAACTAGTTTTGGGTATGTGGGATTGAAAAAGTTGTGAGCTATATTGGGATAAACCTTAGAGTGCAGGTAGGGTTGGTAACAGGTTGCTGTAAAGGAGGTCTTGAGTTTAGGAGAGGTTAATGACCTACCATCCACATGGGGTGACTAGAGGCTGGGACAAACGTTAGACAACTACCTATATTGAGGGGACATAGGAAGGATCTATAGCCAATAAACAAGAGAGTTCATTAAAAAATAGACACTAAGAAATTGATATGTTTTAGAATCTACAGGAGGAGACTTCCAATATGGAAATTAATAATAAAACTTTAATAGTTACAAGACTCTCAACTAAATTTGGTCAGTGATGTTTACATAAAAAAATCAGATGGTACAAGATTAGAAAATGGATGGGCAACAAAGACATGTGGGTAACAGTTTTAGGCTATTCATTTTATAATTTTGAGATAATAGGAAAGGAACCACATACAGATAACAATTATCGGATAGTGGGGATTGAACCCAGGGGCATTTTACCTACAAGCTACACTCCTGCTCTTTAAAAAATTTTTATTTTGAAACAGGGTCTCACTAAATTGCTGAAGCTGTCCTCAAACCTGCGATCCTCCCATCTCAGCCTCCCTGTACTGGGATTACAGGTGTGTGCCACTGGCTAGGATTTTTTTTTTTTTTTTAAGAATAACAGAGACTTGAGCCCTTTTTGGAGGAAGACAGCAAGAACAGTTGAGAAAGAGATAAAACAGGGCAGGAAGCTAAAGGAATACCATGCTGGAAGAGGGAGCTGGGGGGTAGAACGTTAAATGGAGGCTCTTCTGCCTGCTCCATGAGCTTGTAGGGTGGCCAAGGCATATGATAGTTGAACAGCTACAGAAAGCTCTGTCATAATATCCCATTACTATTCCTATTTAAGGGTCTTTGCTTACAGATAATATCTAAGTCTAGTCTATCTCAGCCTTTTCAACTCCATGGGTCATATTGGGGAAAGAAAAGTACCCCAAAGAATGAGCAATTGGTGGTAATTCAAAGCAGAAAAAACTAAACTGGACCTGAGATGGGGCTTGGGGCACGGAGCCAACCATTGCAGGCATGGGGGGGGACATCATTTGGCCGTGCCCACCTGGTACTGAATTCAGGATACTGTTTACCTCCTTGCCTCCCCATTCCTGCCATGACTCACCTGCTGATGGTATACATGCGGAAAGCTTGTAGAAGAGATGTCACCCAGAATTTTGATGGGATTTTGATCAGGTGGATGGCGACTTGAGACTAAACTACTTGCAAGTTTCACAAATATTTTGCATAGCTTTTGATATTTGGATTTGAGATACCTGTTGAAATAGCATCAATATCTAGCTGGGAACACTGGGATATTAGCTTAATTCTTTTTATACTTGAAATGAATTGTTTTTTAGATATTTAATTTTATATTTTGATTACAGCTTAGGGTAGGGTCAGGGTTACAGATATGGATTTAGAAGCCAGTCATCAATATATACGTGAGAAATGAGGTTTTAGGACAAGTAGAATTTAACCAAGAGCTGGGAGTGGTGGCGAACACCTATAATCCCAGTACTTGAGAGGCTGAGACAGGAGAATCCCAGGTTTGAGGCCAGCCTTGGCAACTTAGTGAGACCCTGTTTCAAAATAAAATAATAAAAAGTTCTGGGGGTATAGCTTGGAAGTAGAACACCCCTGGATTCAATACCCAGTACTAAAAAATAATTTAATCAAGGAAAGCGGAATGAAAGCTACTGAAACACCAACATTTTAGGGGCAAGTAAAGGAGATAAAGACAGGAAAGGAGAATAGGAAGGGTTCGGAATGGAACAAAGAATGGAGAAGTGTTGGAGAAGAAAGAGAAGAAAGGAGATACAGGGTCAAGATTTGGGAGGTGGCAGCCAGATCTGAGCTGTGGGTGTGTGATCAGAGTTGATATGGAAGGGGAGTGTTGGCCTCTCTACCGTAGGCTTCTTAATAAACCTCATAAGCAGAACGTTTTGCCCTGGTAGATGGTGGCATGTTTCTGTTATATATACCTCTGTACAAATGAGTGGTTCTGAATTGTGGGCAGGCGTGATCTTGTCTTCCTTGGGTGATGCATTTTTGGTTGTCACAGCTGGGGCAGGAGTGCTCCTGATCTAGTGGATGGAGACCATGGATGCTGCCGAGCACCCTCCAGTGCACGGGGCGGCTCCCACGGCGGAGTTAGCCAGCTTGATGAAGCAATGACAGGCCGAGCAGTCCTCCTAGTGACTCTGTCAGCTGCACTCATTCCACACATCTCTCTAAAGCCTCTGCATTGTGTTTACCGAGTTAACTGCCCGCCGCCACACCATGTTCTGACTCTTTCTAGTTTGTGGTCCAACAGCAGGGTCTTCTTTGAAAGTGGGTATCTGAAAGATACTGGACAGCCAGCCCACCTTTTTTTCCAACCATCTCTATCTGTACATTAGTACAGTAATTTTAGAAACAGTTTTCAGTAAATGCCTTAACACACTTAAGGGAAATATATTCAAAGAATTGTGTATCTGAACTCAGCAAGATGCCACTCTACTTGGTAC
Source organism: Glis glis (assembly GCA_004027185.1). NCBI lineage: Eukaryota > Metazoa > Chordata > Mammalia > Rodentia > Gliridae > Glis > Glis glis. The sequence continues at coordinate 122,628 of PVJS01000529.1, read as the reverse complement.
TTCCCTCCTAGCTGCTGCTGCAAGTCCACTCATTGTGGAGACTCGGAGTGAAAACGAATCTTCTAGTTGGACTCTGAGTACTCTTTGAAGCTGGGTCCTGCTGACATCCCAGGCATGTCGGCTCCAGAGTGCTTGAGTTCTTTTCAGCTTCGCTTATCTCACTAGAGGGTTTTTTCCTTTTGAATTGAGAGTACTGACTAATAACTGCATTTCCTAGAGGCAAACCAGGATTAATTTCTACAACCAGGTATCTAAGCTTCTTGATCATCCTACTGATTCGAGTGGGTCCTGTCCTTAGGACTTAGCTGTGCTCCATTGGTACGATGGAGCCTGGGCAGGAACATGAGATACCATGTGTTCAGACTGTCTTTGTCTGTGTCTCTGTCTCTTTCTTTTTCTTCAGTTGTTTATTTTTATTAACATATAATTTTTAAATTGACATATAGTAGTTGTGTATATTCAGTATGGCATTTCAATACATTTATACAATGTGTATAGTTTGATCAGGGTATTTCGCCTAAGTATCGCCTCAGACATATATTATTCCTTTGTGTTGGGAACATTAAAAAAATCCTTTTTATTAGCTACTTTGAAATAGTCAATTAATTGTTGTCAGCCACAGTTTTCCCACTGTGATGTAGAACATTAGAAGCTATTCCTCCTATCCAACTGAACCCTTGTATCCATTAACTAACCTCTCTCTATCCCTCCCTCTCCTCCACCCTTCCCAGACTCTTGACTACTCTTCAATTCTCTACTTCTTTGAGATCTTTAGCTTCTGCATACAAGCGAGAACATGCAGTATTTGTCTTCATGCCCCTGACTTGTTTCATTTAATGTAATGTTGCCCTATTCTATCCGTGTTGTTACAAATGCCTGGATTTTGTTTTGTTTTATGGCTAAATAATATTCCATCGTTCTCTTGCTATATGTTCATCTCTTGCTATATGTTCATCTTAGTTTGGCCTCCCAACCCTCAGAGCTTGGTCGCAGAGTCCTTGTGGGGGCCCCAGAACTGGACTACCTGGGTTAGGAGATGCTCAACCACCCCTTAGCTGGAGAACAAGTGTGGTCAACTGACTTAGTATCTCTCTTGATGCAAATTCCTCATATGAAAATTGAGAGTAATAGTACCTCCCCCAAAGGTTGTTTTGAGGATTAAATGAGTAAATATGGGTAAAGAGCTCAGAGTGGTAGCTGCCAAATAATGTTGGCAACGTTGGTGATTAGACATTGACTTATTTCCCGAGGGCTGCTAATAACAAAGTACTACAAATTGGGTGGCCTAAATAAAATAGCCAATTAATGTCCTCATGGTTCTGGAGGCCAGATGTCCAACATCAAGGTGTGGCAAGGCCATGCTCCCTGGGAAGGCTCAAGGGAAGGCCCTGCACTGCCTCTTCCAGGCGTCCTGGAGGCTGGCTCTTCCTTGGCTAGTAGCCTTGGTGCTCCGTTTTTTACCTCTGTCTTCACGTGGCCTTCTTATCTCCACTCTTCCTCTACTTCTGAGCACACCGGTCATTAAGAGTTTCCCCCTTGCCAGTAGAACCTTGTCCTAACAACTCCTCATAGCTGCAAAGACTGTAGTTCAGAAGAAGGTCACATTCTTAGGTTCTGGATGGATATGAATTTTAGGGGACATGCTATTCAATCCATGATAGTACTACAAATTTAATCAACAAATTCATATTGCTTTGGCAAGTGCTTCTCTTGGTAAGGAAACCTATCAAAGTGTTTAGCTATCTCAGAGAAATGTAAACAGCTAATTTTTTAAAGCATTCTGCATGTGATAGCCTGAACACCATCCTAAAGAGATAATTTATAAAATAAAAATAAATAAATAAATAAATAAATAAAATAGTGTTTGACTCAGACTTCCTCTGGCATGAAATTTGGCAAGGGGTAGGAAGAGGTAGCTGAATCCAATTCAGCCCACCCAGCATCTGTCCGCTCACGAGGTGACAGACCTCCATGAAATCAGCTCAGGCAGCAGTGTGTTCTATAAAGGGAAGAATCCCTTTTCTGGTTTATGCTAAACAGAGCTGTACCTGTGTGTTCAGAACACTGAGCCCCACAGCGCCCCAGTGCAGCAGCAGAAAGCACATGAAAGACAGTGGTGTCTGCCAGCCCTGTTCATGGGCAAAAAGCCATGCATGTGTCTCTTAGGTGGGTGTCCCATCCCCAGGTTCCCAGAAGGGAGAGACTTCTAGGCACACAGCACTCATCTATACATTTACCATACACCTGCTGCTTGAGGTTTCTAACCTGTCTTGTCCCAGGCATGTGCCAGAATCCTTTTCTTGATGTGCATGAGTCCCGGGTGAGGCTTACCAAGTCAATACCTGAACATAGCCAAATGCATGAAACTCCCAATTCACTACTGCACGACACACCTGAGAACATTTCACTTCTTTCTATCTCTTGATGACCGTCCTATGGGCGCATCTTCTAGAACAATGGTTTGTGAGCCTTTATGTACACACAAATTACCCAGAGATCGTGTTAAAATGCAGATGTGGATTCAGTATGTCAGGGATGGGTCCAAGGTTCTGCATTTCTCACCAGCTCCCAGGTGCTGGTGTTGCTGCTTGTCCATGACCGGGGCAATGACTCCGGTGACCAGGGAGGCTCTATGCCAGCTGCCCTGTCCAAGTCCTCCAACAGGTCTGCAGCCTGAGAAAGGGTGCTTGTGGACTAAAGCTTATGGAATCTGAGACCGAGACATGCATTTGCTGTTTGAGAGGAGCATCTACATCTGGAGGGAAGAATGCCAAAGCAGACATTGGACACGGGTCTTGGTATTTCAGTCCTGGCTTTGCTAGTAGGTAGCTGTGTGATCTTGGGTACATCCTTCCACCTCTCTAATGCCTCCACTTCTGAGACCGTACAGTCTAATTCTCCCTTTACCTACCTCTCCAAGTTGCTGAGAATTGATGGCGATGATGTATTTAAGAGAAAACTCTGTTGAAAGTGGAAAGTGCAAAGCACTGGTAGCAATGTTATTCTTTCCCTTTGGGCTATCTAGAGAATGAAAGACTGATATTGGCCCAGGTAGGAGGACACTATGACATAAGAGCTCCATGTATGATATCGCTACAGGTCTCTGAGAAATATATCCTTTGGGGTGTTCGAGGACAAAAACATGTTCAATCATAAAGCTTTTACCAATAATTTCTAGCAATTCATTATATTTAGCATGTAATAATCTCTCTCTCTCCCTCTCTGGTACTGGGGATTCAACCCAGAAGCATTCTACCTCTGAGCTACACCCTCAGCCTTTTTTGTTTTTTATTTTGAAATAAAGTCTTGCTAAGTTGCCGAGGGTCTTGCTGAGTTGCAGAGGCTGGCCTCAAACCTGTGTTCCTCCTGTCTCAGCCTCCCAAGTACAGGGATTACAGGTATGAGCCACCACACCTGCCATGTACTCATCTCTGTATATACAAAGATTGTCCTTGGTCTATGAGTGCATCATGATAACCAAGGCAGGGCTCTGTACCTGATGGAGTTTAAATCCCTGATGAGATCCATCATGGAAGCAGATAGTTCAATGTGGAGAGTGAGTCATGCATCATGGGAGTCATTGCCCATTGCTACTTTGTATGCTGCTGGCCTGCTCCTTGCACTTCCCCACCGCTACCACTTTGGACCACCTCTCTTTGTTCATAGGAGATCTATATGCATTCTGAATAATGAGAAGTACTGCTGAATAGTGGTTGAAGCCTGGGACCTGGAGTCAGACTGCCTGGGTTTGAAGTTCAGCTCTGTGTGACCTTGGACAGTCTATTTAACCTCTCTGTGTCATGGTTTCCTCATCTGTACATTGGAGATGCTGTAGTAGTACCTACTGCCAGGGGATGCTGTGAGGATTAAATAAACTTAAATGAATATAACACACACACACACACACACACACACACACACACACACACACACACACACACACACACACACACACACACACACACACACACACACACTGCAGTAGGCTCTAGGGATTATGAATGAGAACTATATAAGGCAGTAAGGGTGGATGCCCTTGTTGAGTACTGGCAGGAGCACAGGTGTCTGAGAGTGGAAGCCCCGCCCCAGCACCATGAGATGGACAGCTCTGACTGTGGTATTTGAGTGGAAACAAGCAGCCCCAGGTCTAGCTTGCTTGGCCTTCACCCTCTGACTAGGCTCCCCTGCCACTCCCTGGCACCAGTCACCCAGACCCTGACTCTGAGCTGCCCCCTCTCTCTCCCTGGTCCCTGGTCAGAATGTCTGTCTCTCTTCTTTGTTCTCTTCTAAGGTCTTGTAGCAGGGCAGGTCGCCGAATGGCCTCTACCAAAGCAGCCTTCCCCTCTCCTGCTCGCAGTTTCCAGGATAACTGTAGGGTGTACCAAGAATGCGATGTCAAGAAATAGGGGTGAGCTAACTGGAACATCCTAGACTGTGTCCCTGTTTCTCCAAAAACAGGATGTTCTTCAGTTCTTGAGCTCTGAGAGCCCAGCTGTGCTAAGGGTATAAAACACAGGGCAGGGTGCTTTTGGGGTCCCACCGCTGTGGTGCTATGTGTACAGATGAAGGCTAGACTCCACCCATCCCGGGAAGCTGCCCTGAGCCTTGGGGGACTGGCTGGCCATGGGTCTTGGGCTTATGTTCATTCTCGATGCCTACCTAATACGTTTGCTTTACCTGATGTATTATGAGTGCTCTGTCTTACTGGACTCATGCAAGTGGTAGAGAACCTTTGCAGTCCTACCCAGTGCATAGACATGTCCCACATCATTGCATTCCATTCTGGTGACCTCTCCTCATCTCCCTTGGGAGACAGAATGGGGTGAGTATAGGGTAGACTCCTCTCTCTATTCTCGATCCAATTTTATTGCCCTACACAGTGTTTCCCCTGCTTATCTCAGGTGTTCTGTTATGTTAGTAGTAAAATGTATAAATATTAATTCCCTTTATATAAGAACCCCAAATGTCAAGATAACATGGGGTCTCTGACTGGACAGGGGACAGGCCGCATGCATAGAAAGGACCCACGCACATTCGTGCTCAACACATGAAGCCTGTCCGTGCACTACAGGAGAGGTGCGAACACAGGAAGAAGAGAGCAGAAGAGGGAGCCAGCGACTGAGCAGCAAGCTTCTGTTTGTTGTCGTTTCCATACAAGACACTGTGGGAACATACAGGGGGAATTAGAACTGCAAAGTCCAGTTTTCCCAGTGGTGTGCGGCGAGGGTAAGATCAACCCCTCATGGATCGTGAGAGTGAAGAATATGTTCCCTACGGGAGAGTCAAAGCTTCTTACTTTTCACCTCTTCCATGGAGGCTTGCTAGCTCCATCCTGGAGAAATTAATTAATTAATGAATGCATTCACTCACTCACCTAACAAGGGTTCCTTATAGACCTTGCTTTTTTGCTATTTCAGGCCACCGAAGGCTATCATGACTTGGGTATTTCTTGCTATTGTCTGACCATCAACCTGTCTCCCTTTGTTCTAACAGTGTGGATCAATGTGAATGTAACTTTCCAAGAGAATTTAAGCTTGGTGAAATGGAAAGAATGTGGTGTAGAATTTTGGCTCTGCCACTTAGTGGCTGCATGATCTTGAGTAAGTTTCTGAGTTCAGATTTCTCATCCACTAAATAAGAATGCTAATACTTAGCTGGGTGTGACGGTGCATGCCTGTAATCCCAGTACTTGGGAGGCCGAGGCAGGAGGATTGCAGGTTTGAGGCCAGCCTCAGCAACTTAGTGAGACCCTGTTTCAAAATATAAAGATTAAAAAGTGCCGGGTGTAGCCTGGAGGTAGAATGCCCCTGGGTTCAATCCCCAGTACCAAAACAAAACAAAAATGGTAATACTTCTATTTTTCCATGGTTTCTGGAGGTTGGAACTCCCACATCAAGGTCCAGCAGGGTTGGGTTCTGGTGAGAACTCTCTTCTTGGCTTACAAATGGCCATCTTCTCTCTGTGTTTTCACGTTTTAGACAGAGATTGGGGCAGCGTGTGCGAGAAAACTTTCTTATAAGGACACCAGTTCTATCAGCTTAAGGCCTACTCTATGACTTCATTTAACCTTAACTACTCCCTTAACTTAATGGCTCCAATCTCCAAATAGAGTGTGAGGGTGAGGGATTCAACATATGAATTTGGGGAGGATACAATTCAGCCCAGAACAACATGCATGCTGCCATTTCCTACAAGTTTCTTTCTCAGCGGAGGAGGCAGACCCCAGTGCTAGCCCAGCCCTCCCAGTGGATTCATGCTCCCCCGTGATGGTACATTTCTTTTGGGAGCCCAGTTTTCCTTTCCTGGTATTTGCTATCCCAGTGCATAGACATGTCCAATAATTTTAAATTCAACAGGCCAGGCCCATGGCCCTATTCCCCCTCCTTTGGGGTTGTATATAAATATAAACACCAAGAACTGGCTTAGCTTGACTTATACCTCTAACAATGGAGCCCTGCCCCTTGCGAAAACAAAGACATCTGGTTATGTTCCTCTTACAGAGTGAAGAGGCACTTGCCCTAACCTGAATAATTTAGAGAGGCCACTCGAGTGCTTTTTCTGAAGCAATGATCTATTCCAAGGGGGTGTTTCTGCTGCTAGAAATAGAAAGGGCTAAGACTCAGAAAGTCAGTTTCCTTACTAGTGATTAAAGGCAGATTTTCATATGCAATAAAGTTCTGCTTTACTGGGCACATCACTATATTTCTTTTTTAACTCCAGCTTTATTGAGGTATAGTTGACAAATAGAATTGCATACATAAGGTGTGCAACTTGATGTTTTAACATGTGTACACATTGTGAAATGCTCGCCACCACCAAGTTAGCATATCTATTGCCTCACAGTTCCATTTTCTTTCTTCTTAAATGGGATTTAAAACATTTTTATTGGTGCATTGTAAGTGCACATGATAGTGAGATTCATAGTGATACATTTATATATGCACATGACTTTATTTGGTCTATTTCCTTCCCCATACCTCCCCTTTTCTTCCTTCTTCCTTCCCTGGATCCCTTTCCACTATTCTACTGGTCTCGTTCCTATTTCTCATGACGTCCCTTTTCTTTCCTTTTTTCTCTCTAACCTCCACATATGAGAGAAAACATGCGACTCTTGATTTCCTTCTTTCTTTTTTTTTCCAAATGAAATAAAATCAGCCCATTGTTTTTCTTCCTCTAACTGAGTTTATTGTACTTCTAGTTGTCATATGCAGGTCTCTGCTAGAAGCCAATCGGGAGAAGGTAAGAATGAAAGACAAGCTTCCTGCTACTGAAAAACTTCCAGTGTTGCTTGAGAGACAAAGCACACATATGTGAAGAGATTAGTACAGGTTAATACAGGATGGGACCTGACAGCACTCAGGATAATGATGAGCTGTCTGTACCTACTTCATAGGTTCATGATGATATTTAAATTAAAAGGGGGAGGTGACAGGGGCCAACGGACTATTGGTTGAACGGATGAATAAGTGAATGCACAATAGCCAATCGAGATGGGGCAAGAGGGTGTAGGAACCAATGAAAGTGAAGCATGGGACATATAGGAGCCAATGGGCTGGGGCATCGTCTGCCTCTGGGAGAAAGCCTAGGAGCACACAGACACCTGCCAGGTTGAGCTGTAGCTGCAGATGTCAGCCACTCAAAGATCTCAGCTCTCCCAGTCCCTGGAGCACTTGAATTACCCATCCGCTCACAGTGCTCACAGGCAAGGGAGGATTGGTTCAAATCCTTTTTTCCCCCTGTCTTACCGCTTTTTGCTTTTCAATTGATAGAGCAGATGGAAATTTTGTTTCTCAATTACCCAGTGCCCCCATTTGATCTGAGTACATCTGGAAAGAGATTGTTTGGATACATTTACGTTTTAAAAATGAGAGTGAAAACAAGCATGGAGTGTGGGGGAGGGCTTTTATCTTTTCTTTCCCCCTGCCTGCTCATCAATATCATTTCCCAAGAAAAACAAAGAAATAAACTCTTACAACATTAAGTCACAGCAGGGACTACTTCTGTTCCATTTCTCTCATCTCAAAATAAACTTAATTTATAAGGGCTGGGAGGGTTACAGTGATATTCTGCAATGCAAATAAAACACAGCGTGAACACACACGCAGGAAGAAAGTTTTGTGCTGTAAATATACCCGGGAAGTTCAGAGAGAGGCATAAAGAGTTGGGGCAGGCTTTAGAAATGATTCCTTTGGAAACGAATTGCAGTTTCCCATTGTCAAAGGAACATATGCCGCTACAGTTTTCTGTTCCAGGATTGACTGGAAGGTGGCCTTTAGCCAGGGTTTTGCCCTGATTGATCTGGCTGGCTGTCTTCGGTTTGAAATGCCCATGGCAATGCAGTTCTTTGAATGTTTTCATTCTCACTTCTCTTCCCATAGCCTGGGTAGTTCAGAGCAATGTCACTGCTGATTATAAGTCAACCATTTATTTCCTTAGCAATTAAAAAGTGTGCCAACCAAGCCACGACTGCCTGACCAAGTGAAGCATGTCCAACCGTCATTTTTCTGAAATTCCCGCTACAGGGCAAAAGCAAGCACTGAATGATAAATCTGCTCCTGACCTTGCTACTAAGTGAGAGGATGATATTTGGACAAGTCAGGGATCTAGGAGGACCAGCTCTCGGCAAAACAGTGAGGGGAGAGTTTGTTTTGGGCATTTGCCGCCTCCTTTCCTGTCACTGGCCTTTCAAGAACTCTCTGCGGGTTCCCATCTCCCACCATCTTTGTTCCTCGAGCTGGGAGGAAGGCAGTCTGACCACTGACTACCTTCTCACCCAGGCATGACACAATGAGCTACTAACTCTGAGACTATATGTATTTATTAAATAATGCCCACAGAGAGGTATGTAGAGCTTGATCGAAAGACATGTTAATGGTAGAATTTCAGACATAGTAAATCTTGGATGGGGGGAAATATCCAAGGACATGAAAGTTTTTTTGATACTTAAAAAGATCTATCTAGGGAGCAGGGTGCGATGTGGAGGGAAGTACACCAAGTGATGTGTGTATGTATGAATGTATCACTTTTTTTTTTTGCGGTACCGGGGATTGAACCCAGGGGTGTTCTACCTCCGCGCTACGCCCCCGGCCCTATTTTTTTATACTTTATTTTGAAACCGGGTCTCACGAAGTTGTGGAGGGCCTCACTAGGTAGAGAGAGAGAGAGAGAGAGAGAGAGAGAGAGCTGAGGCTGGCCACGAATCCGGATCCTCTGGTCTCCACCTCCCAAAGTACTGGGATTACAAGCGTGCGCCACCATGCCCGGCGCAAATGTATCACTTTGAGTCTCATTATGTTTCATAATTACAATGCACCAATAAAAGTATAAAAAATCTACCTATCCACCTATGTGTATATGTATTTGTCCATCTATGCATCTATCTATCCATCTTTGATCTCCACAGTTTATTATTTAGAACCACTAGATGGCTATGCTCAGACATATATGAGTTTGGGTCTCTTCAGGTGAGGGCAGGGAACTCCTAACATGCTCTCTGTACATGCCTGTTTAATTCTGACCTCTGCCCCTGTATATAAGGAAGGTTCTGGTCATGGGCAAGTTTGGGAAGAGCAACAGATTTTAGCCATGGCATCCACCTCCCCTTTACAACTCTTCTTTTCCCCACCTGCCATGTGGGGACATTAGGATGCCCTTTTTACTTATATTTGAGGCACAATTAAGGTATCTGAGAGAGACTAACCATCAGAATGTCAAAAGTTTTAAATGAAAACTGAACTCCAGAAGTAAATGGGAAAAAACTCACTAGAGCATCAGTGAAAGAGACACTCAAGAATTCCATTTAACTCTTTACCATCATTTGAATAGCATTAATTTTTTTTATGGAGCTCAGTACTGAATGCAGGGTTGTTGGCTCAGTGATTATTGAGTGGTCTCTTAGGTGACATGATTCAGAGGTCAGTCTGCCAGGACATAAGAGTAACTTGTCTCTTGGGGTCTTCCTCCTAGGAAATATCATTGAATGATTTACACTGGGATATGGATGACAAGGAGATTGGATGGGTCACCTGCCTTCTTTTCTGTCCCTTTGGTCCTTCCCTGATAAAAAGATCGCTCCTTCCTCCCAAGGTAGCACACACTCTGTCTGGCACTCTTTTAAGAGCTTTGCATCTCTCAACTTATTTAGTCATTATAATAACCAGCACTTTAATGATGGCGCTACTGTCATTGTCCTGGTCCTATAGATAACTGAGGTACAGAGAGGGTAAGTGACTTGCACAGGGCCACACATCTTTTTTTTTTATTTTTAAAAAACTGATTAGTCATGTAAGAAACAAAAGCGATATAACTTCATTAATATTAAATTTTTAAAGAAAGACATCATAAGGTGAACTATTCCATTGTTGTTAAACAGATAAATCTACCAGGATCACACATCTTCTAAGATGCAGATTAGGCTTGTGAGCTAGGCAGCATCTGGCTTTAGAGTCCAGGCTGTTAACCACCCACTCTAGCACTCTGCCTCTTGTCTCTGCTTCTGAGAAACGATTGATGCTCCCCATCCAGCTTTTCCCCATTCCGTCCTCCACTGTGGCTATATCAACACTGGCCTATTTCCTAGCACCACACCATGAACTTCCTGGGATTAGGAATCTGTTTTACATTTGTGTTTGCTTTCCTTACAACGTGATGCTGGCACATAGTGGGTAAAAAATAAATGTTTGCTAACTTTATTACAGAATAGCTTTAGAGTCGTTCTCTAGAAATATTCCAAGTGAGAAAGAGCATGTTGGCATAGTCCCTGGGGTCAACTGTCCCTATTGTCCTCAGACCAAGTGACTGGGAAACTGGCCAGCTTTGAACCTTTCCCACCAGGCCCAGCGAGCTTGCTGAAATCTGGACAGGGGCCCTGGGTGGGGTGTGAACCCCGGTGGGTTTCTTATCTCTGATTCAGTCTTAGGAATGCCGCAATACCACGGGTGCTCTGAGTTGCAAGAGACCCTGGAAGGTATTTCCAGGCAAATGACAGTCTGACCTGCTGGACAGGTATTTGTTTTCTTCTGGAAGATCTTCAGGGGCAACATTGGTACCATTTTCCTCAGCCACTCATTCCTGATATCTCCTTAATTTTTACTCTTTCTCCTCATGAAAGAATGTGCGCTTTCATCTAAAATTCAATGTAATGTATAAGAGTTGGATTAAAAATAACAGTAGAGCTCATACTTTAAAAGGAACAGCAAGAATAGATGTTCCCAGGCACCTAGGATGTGCTAATTTAACACTTTTTTCATTGATCTTGGCTCTAAGCTTTCTACATCAAAACTCAAAAGTGAAATAAAGTTACATAATTTTCCTTGTCAGATAAAAGTGATCCTACAAAATTTTGATAAATGATAAATGTTTCTTGGGACCAAACTCAAGGTGCATTTTAGCCACAGGTTTCTTTAAAAGGAGCGTTTCATCATTAGTGAGCAATGCCTTCAAGCAGGGGTGACAGCACGTTAATGGATACCTCTTATATCAAGCCTGTCCTTGAGGCATATCTTTTTTTTTTTTTTGCGATACTGGGGATTGAACCCAGGGGCATTTTATCTCCAAGCTACACCCTCAGCCCTATTTTTTTTAATTCTTTATTTTGAAACAGGGTCTCACTAAGTTGCGGAGGGCCTCACTAAGTAGCTGAGGCTGGCCGTGAACCCGGATCCTCCTGTCTCAGCCTCCCAAGTACTGGGATTACAAGCGTGCGCCACCACGCCAGGCCCTGAGGCATATCTTACCAAAGAACTTGCCGTGGGAGTTGGGGTGTTGTGTTATGACACCGTGTGTGAGCAGAACATCCGAGGGTGTCCCAAGCATGTCCTCAAACATGAGAGATCACCCGGCTCACTGTGAGGAACCTCCACAGGTCAGCAACACACGTATTACTGTCTTAACAGCTCATGAAGAACAAGTGGCAGGCCCGAGACCTGGAGCAGGACTTCTGCCCTGAACTCTTTGCACTGTACTGTGGAAGATCCAAGTCCTTGGCTTTCCAAATACCTAAGAAGGATCAAGCCTAAAGTCCCTAGGAAATCACAGATTCATTCCATCCATTGGAGTGTCTTTCTCAATATCCAGTTTATTGATAATCAAATTATTTAGCAAATGTCTGCCTTCAGCACTGATGCTTAGTATTATGGAAATTCCACACTGCTGATGAAAGTGATCGAGGAGATAGGCTCCCTGTTTTGTTGAGGAAGTCACAATGTTTAAGTACTTGCTCTGACGTTTGCCACTTTAAATGGCAAATGGATCTTCCCTCCTATTATCTTTGTAGGGCCAGGGGTGGCTATCTTCTGGGTTGAGAAAGGTCTGAGAATGCATCTGACCTTGGAAGACGTAGTTGGTGATGGGGGGTTGGGGAAAGGCAGTGTTGGCACATGTGCCATGTATTATTTAAACCAAATAGAGTCAGTTTTTAGTTGAAAGAAGAAAGGCTATGGAATTCACAAATGTTAGCAAAAGTATCTGGTTTAGACTCCGAGGTCTATGTTATTTATTATGAAAAAAATTTGGGCATGCGTTACCAGCCAAGGACTTCATTCATCAAAGGAGAAACCTAGTATAATCTCTGTGAAATTCCTGACTTCAAATTTAGATGTGCCATTGGAATAGGCCCACTAGGCTGAGTTTGCTATAAAGTGCACTCTTAAGTAGACCATGAAATTACTTTATGGGCAGGCTTGTTTATGAGAAACCTAGAGAAAATGTGCCAAATGAACTATCTGAGCTCTTATGCAACGAGAAGTTGAGCTGCTCTTTTGGACAATAACCAGCCAACAAGTTCAAGTGCTTCTTACTACTAGCTAACATTCTTCTCTGAGTTTTTCTATGTACCAGACACTGTCCTAAGCTCTCTGTGAGTCTTAAGCTATTTGTTCTTTATAATATCCCTATTGGGTAGGTATAATTATTTTACAAATGAACACGACAAGTCATAGTGAGCTTAACTGTGTTGGCCATGGTTGCACAATGGGCGATAAGACAGCCAACATTTGATCCCAAGTGGTTCTACGTATAGAGTCTGTCAAGTGCAAAATGAAGAAGAGAGACCTTAGTGGTGCACGCCTGTAATACCAGTACTTCTTGGTGGTGCACACCTGTAATACCAGTACTTGGGAGGCTGATACAGGAGAATTACAGGCTCTAAGCCAACCTCAGCACCTTAGCGAGGCCCTCAGCAACTTAGTGAGAACCTGATTCAAATTAAAGAATAAAATAGGGCTGGAGGTGTAGCTATGAGGTAGAATGCCCCTGGGTTCCATCCTCAGTACCAAAAAATGAGGGAGGGGGGCTGGAAAGATTAATTTTGTGGTAGCTGTTTGATGCTCATGGAGCATCTTCCCCATCAAGGATGTCTGAATCACACAGCAGGGGAATTTAGGGCAGGAGTTTTATAAAACTGACTTTCTAATCCTAGTGTTAAGAGTCTGGCCCTGCTTTGCACGTCTCTTTTCATGACAGAGATGACATTCCTAGCACATTGGTATTTGTATCACATCAGAAGTTTTGTAGTAAGACAGAGCCTATACCTTTTGGATAGCTTTTTCACCTGATTTCCCTAAAATACAACAAACTGGAGTGTTGCTCCCCAAAGAAGTGTGTGTGTGTGTGTATGTGTGTGTGTGTGTGTGTGTGTGGTGGGGGAGGATGCTGTTAGTTGGGAAATAGCACATATCTGCTCTCAGGTGTCAGGTGCATCCAGTTTGTACAGTGGCCCACTTTTTTTTTTTTTTGGTGCTACTGGGGATTAAATCCAGGGATGTTCTACCTCTGAGCTATGCCCCTAACCCAATTTTATTTTGAAACAAGGTCTCACTAAATTGCTGAGAGCCTCGTTGTGGAGACTGGCCTCAAATCTGTGATCCTCCTGTCTCAGCCTCTCAAGTACTGGGATTACAGGCATGTATCACTGTGCCCAGCTCCAGTGGCCCTCTATACCAAGGGAGCAGCTACTAACTAAATGGGCTTGGGCGTGCCATGTTAAGCACCATCTAGATCTGGATTTATTTCTGCCACAGGACCACTTTTCTCTACTCTTATTTTAGCACTAGAACATTAAATTGGCTTTCTGCCCCCTGTTTCTCGTCGTCATTCTCCTAGACTGGTCCCTAATTACTCCTTTTTCGGGCCACTGCAATTACTTTCTATATATCTGATCCCTGACCCTCTAATTTGTCCTAAGAACTAATAATTAGCTTCTATTGCACAGATCCTATCCTGTTACCCCCTAGATAAAAAGCCCTCAAAAAATTCCCCAACTCATTTAAAATCTAACCCTTATCTGTTTAATTTTCTTTGCAGTGACTTCTCGACACTCTAGGCCCCTCAGCTAAATATTAGGTTCCCTACCTCTTCACCTTTGCTCATACCATCTCCCCTAACTGGAATATTTGAATCCTGCTCATCTTCCAAGGCTTACCCCAGAACAGAGTGTCTATGATGCCTTTGCTAATTCACAGCATTGTCTATATGCTGATGCTTCATTTACTACCCCTATTTATTCTTATTTTTATACTTTTATTGGTGCATTGTAATTACACATCTTAGTGGGGTTCAAATTCATACAAATAAACTTGCACACAGGTCTTGATGTGTTTCCCTTCAGGACCCACCCTGCTACCCATCCACCCTTCCTCGTCTATAATAATGAGATTGGTAGTAACACCTCCATCATGGGCATAGCATAAAATTTAAATTGTTTCTTTCATCAGTTCTTCCTTTACCCTCCCCACCTCCCTCCCCCCGTCCCCTTCCACTATTCTACTGGTCACTCTCCTCAGTTATCTAAAGTCCCTTTTGTTTCCTATTTTCTCTCTAGCTTCCACATATGAGAGAAAATATTCTATCCTTGACTTTGATACTGACTGATCTCACTCAGCATAATATTCTCTAGTTCCATCTATTCTCCTGCAAATGACATAATGGTATTCTTTATGGCGGAGTAAAATTCCATTGCATGCATATATATATGCATATATGTTGCATATATATATATGTGATATATATCACATTTTTGTTATCCATTCATCTATTGGTGGACACCTAGGTTGATGCTATTGTGAATTGTGCTGTTATAAACATGAGTATACATGTATCACCATAGTATTCTGACTTTAATTCTTTTGGAAAGATATCGAAGCGTGGTGTAGCTGGGTCATGCAGTGGTTCCCATTCCTAGTTTTTTGAGGAACCTCCGTAATGATAGCCATAGTGGTTGTAGAGTTCCTATTTCCCCACATCTTCATCAGCAGTTATTATTGTTTGTATTCTTGTTGATTACCATTCTAACTGGAGTTAGATGGAATCTCTGTGTAGTTTTGATCTGCATCTCCCTGGTTGCTAATGGCTCCTTTCAATGCATATATTGTGTTTCTGTATTGCATAGAATAATTGGGTTTCAGAAACAGAAACTTATTTTAGTTAGCTTAAACAAGGAAGAGAGTTTGAGTAAGGATACAGGGAGTATTATAAGTTCCCAGGCAGAGACACCGCCAGTCAATATAGTGGTAATCAGGAATCATAATGTTCACTGGCTCTTCTCTGCCAATGTCTTTGTATGTTACCCCATTCCCTCTCTTCCTCTCAGGTTGACTTTTTCTGTTTCTTTGTTCCAAAAGGTAAAAAATGTCCACTCTTTAAGCTATAGAGTCTGGTACAGTTTTCAGTGCAATCCTCGATTCCCAGGAGAGTAATAACATATGACCCATCTTGAGGGCAATGTCAGCCATTGGTCCAGTAGGCCATGGCTAGTAAGTGGCATTAGCATACAGACATGACTATTGGGGACCATCTGGGGAAGTAGGGGTGAGTTTCCAAAGAGGTGGAGCATCAGGCCATTGGGACAGATAAATAATTCCAAGAAGTTTCTACCACAGTCTCCACTATTTTATGAAGAATACAAATTCTCTTCTTCATTTGTTTCAATTTTTTTTAACTTTTCCCCAGGTCTAAATTTGGCTGGTCATACAGTGGCACTCAGCAAGGCAATTTTGTTAAGGATGATACATAGGAAAGAGTAAAATGTTGTTAGATGTTACTCTTCTTATTCTTGTCTCACATTTTCAGTGAGGATTCCAAAGTCTGAGAACAAACAAACTACTGCCAAGTACCCACTCTTACAAGACAATGTGCTAGACGAGGCCACCTGGGCAGACTGAAGAAGCCGTGAAGCTGGTTCTATCCTCATTAGTCTATCGCCATTTTCAGCAACTAGAGCAGGAGATTGAAGAGTTGAGAGAGAGGATGTCTTTGGAGAGAACTGAGAAGGTTCTATGTATTTCCTCCACCCATATCCATATTTTTCACTGATTTTAAGCCAAATGAAGGAAAGGGTCATTCAAGGAATCTATTCTGAAAGCCTGGTCACAGTCCTTGGAATTTGGGAGACTCAGAGATCGATATTTGATTCTTGCCTAAAATAAATAAAAGAAGGTGGCTGAGGTTGTGGCTGGCCAACAGCTCTGAGACAGCAAAACCAAGAAAGAGAAGGCTGGGCCAAGAGTGGGTTGAAATTCTGCTGATGGTGGGAATATTTTCAGAAGCGATGTGGGTCTTATAGAAGGGAAATGGCTTGGGTACATCCTTTTTGGTTCCTGTCCAGGAAGATCAGTTGGAGGGTTGATACTACCCTGAGCGATGAATCCCTGGAATCAGAGGTGGGATCCAGATGCAGAAAAGTATTGCATGAGGCAACAAAACTAAAGCCAAAGTGTGTAATATAAACCAGACCCAGTGGTGTACACCTGTAATCCCAGCACTTGGGAGGCTGAGACAGGAGGATTACAGGTTCAAGGTTAGCCTCAGTTCCTGTCCAGTTGCTCAGTTAGCAAGACTCTCAGCAACTTAGCAAGACCCTGTTTCACAATAAAAAAGGGATAGGGGTGCAGCTTAGGGGCAGAACACATCTGAGTTTAGTCCCCACTACCAAAAAAAAAAAAAAAGGAAACTCTTCAGAAACCAGCAAACATACAATAGGAGAAGAGCCCATTTTGGACATCTGCGATGTTCAGAGAGGGTAATCATTGCCCCTCTCCCACTGCAGGCTTACAAGCCTGGGTGGCTGCCAGCTGGGGTAGAGGAGAAGGTTTAATTAAACAGATATTATATTACCCTATATTACAGTTGTGTAATTGTAAGATTGGATTGGGCTGATGTTCCAATGATATCTTCATTGGGCATTTTTATATCTAAAGGTGACCAAAGCCATAAAAATATGCTCCAAATTTTATCAAAAGAGGTTGTAAAGAATGACTATGTGATCAAGCTTATGGGGAAAGGTGAACAAAAATAAAAATCAATTTTTGATTGCTCTCTGTTAAGTCTAATTCATCTAATAAAGCATTACTGAGGTTCAAAAGAAGGAGAGATCATTGTGGATGAGAATGATTAGAAAAAGTATCATGAAACCAGAAGGGCTGGGGCTCTGTCTTAAAGGACTGGGTTGGATGCAGATAGATGTCTGACCTTGTTCTTTCCTATGAAGCATTTATTACAAGAACTCATTTTCTGTGCTCATTGGTTCTTGGAAGCTCTGAAGATTCTGACACCAGTCAAATTGAGTTGGAGCAAATGAACTGTGCAAATCTTTTGCTATTTACTGACCACTGGACAGAGAGCTTAGCTTGACAGAGGCTTAGCAGTGACAGTCAGCAATGTCACTTGAAAGGCTTAGCCTGTATTGTGAAGAAGAGTGTTAAAAGGCAATGTTTGGGGACACTTGAGGAGAGGCCAACACCAAAGACAACATAACTCTATTAAATGACTTGGTGTTGATTCAGAGTATCCATGTTGTTTGAGCTCAGATACCTCAAACTTGTACGGTCCAATGTCAGCCAGTGAGAAGACTGATAGGACACATTTCTTCCAAAGAATTTTCACATCTGATCTTATAACGTCTGTGTGAGGAGGGGAAAGATAAGAATTGATTTTATTATTTTATAAAGAGAATGCATAATTTGTTCATAGTGATACTGGAATAAGTCATAGCCCATTAATGTGAATTTCATTGTATTGCAAGTTCTGTGTCTGAAAAGATGTATCTGAACTCTGTCTCTACCAGGGTAAAACACCCCATGGGCAATACTAGGTGAGTTCTTATCTATTTCCATCACAACATTTGGTAGACTGCAAAAATGACCACAGATTGTCCTGCTGCCTCCATCCATGTCCTTCGGTAGTACCATCCCGCAGACGCTGGCTTTGAGACTAAGTTTGGTCAGTGAAAATTAAGTAAATGAAACACAAGTCCAGATTAAAAAAACACTGGTGCATTGGGATTTTTCTCTTGCTGTGCTTGGAATCGAGAGACCACCATGTGCATGAGCCCATGTAAGCTGCAGGGGCTGTCATGTCCTCTTCAAATTGATTGTTGAAGTCTCAACCTCCAGTACTTCAGAATGTGACTGTATCTGGAGATATGCTCTTTTTTTGTGGCACTGGGGATTGAACCCAGGGGCATTCTACCTCTGAGCTATACCCCCAGCCCTATTTTTTGAAATTTTAATTTTGAAACAGGGTCTCACAAAGTTGATGAGTCTCACTACTTGCTGAGGCTGTCCTTGAACCTGCGATCCTCCTGTCTCAGCCTCCCAAGTACTGGGATTACAAGCGTGCACCACCACGCCCGGCTGAGATATGTTCTTTAAAAGGGTAATTGCAGTCAGGTGATATCCAGTGGTAGGTCCTAATCCAAAAAGTCTGGTGTCCATATAAGGAGAGTCAATTAGGACACAGACGCATCTAGAAGAAAGACCATGTGAAGACACAGGGAAAAGGCGGCCTTTTCTAAGCAAAGGAGAGAGGTTCCAGAAGCATCAATAAGGGACACGCACACACAGAAAAAAGTCTATGAGAAGACAGTCATCTACAGATGAAGGAGAGGCGGTTCAGAAGGAATCAACACCATCAGCACCTTGATCTCTGTGAGAAATAAATGGTTCAAGTCCCTCAGTCTGTGGTTCTTTGCTATGATGGCCTTAGAGAGCCAATGTACCAGCTTAGTGGACAGGGAGAGGTCATGTGGAAAGGGACCGAGGTATCTCAGCCAAAAGTCAGTCAACTTCCCTAGGCCATCAGCCTGACCTCGGAGGTAGGAGGAGGCCTGGCATCGGGAAGACAGGAAGACTCTAAGGAGCCTTTCATTTGAAGGAGGCTAGCTGGGCACAGGGGACGGATGTGACTCTGTCCCGTGCTGTGTGCCCTTTTAACAGGGAACTGAAATAGTTATTTCATCAGGAGAGGGAAAAATAAATGAATTGGTAGCTCGTCTGCACATAGATACTGGACTTTCAGGAAATATTGTTTAATGTGGCTTCTAAGCACCAGGTGCCCTGGGGTCCCTGAGAACACATTCCTTCTGCCATGGGCACTACTGTTGTGGGATGTTGAATCTGAGTGCAGGCCTTTCCTTGGCGAGAAGGGGGAACCCATGTTCCATGCTGTCTCCCTGATGAGGAAGCCCCAGTGAACTCCAAGGATCATTTGTGGACAGTGATTTTTCATACCACACTTTAATTGCCTTTGGAAACCCAAACAAAAACAAAATCAAAGAGAAAGGAGAAGCAGGTTACATCTCAGGTTCTCACTGGATTGTCTACAGGCAAGTTCTTATTTTCCTGGATGGCCATGGAAGAACCTAAGATGTCACAGAGCAGTGCCACCCCCCCCCCCGTGTCTATACAAGTGATTGATTTTTCCTGTCAGTGGGATAGATCTTCCCTGAGCCATTTACTGGTTCTTGCTAAATTTCCATGTTGTTCAAGAGAACACATTTTCTGAAATGACTGATTGAGTTTAGGGGTGCTGTCAGTGACTAGAGATAGAAATGAAACAAGTTACATGGGGATCTTAGTAGCTCACCTTGATCTTACTGTTATCTTTTAACATTTGAGAGCACCCACCTCTATGGGACTCTCTCAGGGTCCTTTTTTTGTGGTGCCTGTTCTATGAGGTCTGTGAAGTCTGAAGGAAAAAATATATAATTTTTAAAATTTGTCCTTCTAGAATCACGTCCATTGACATTATGTGCATATGTGAGAATACCAATGCCAATCTTAATATTCTGTATGGAAAATGGAGAGAGTGGGGAGGGAGCCGGTAGAAAGTCCATCAAGTGCTGGTGCATGTATGTCACTATCACTATGAACTACATGATGATATGAGAATATAATGCAACAATAAAAGTATAAAAAAAGAAAATTCATTTCACTGGATGAAAACAAATTGTCCTTCTACCTTTAGAGTCAGACTTCGACATTGGTGCCCATAAAACTGATCTATTGGACTATTTCTGCTCAAAATTGGCTCATAGATATAAAAGAAGCTTACTGTCCCTTCCTTCCTTCCTTCCTTCCTTCCTTCCTTCCTTCCTTCCTTCCTTCTTCCTTCCCTCCCTCCCTCCCTCCCTCCCTCCCTTTTTCCCTTCCTTCCTTCCCTCCATTCATTTTAAAGCACTAGAAGATCAATAGGTAATTCTGACAATTGAAGAGTAGTTCTTCATATTGGTTTCATTCTATCTGATGGAAACTACCAACATTTCAATTTCAGTGGGAGTCTTTTGAAACCTACTTAAAGATAATCTGTCTGAAGCCTTTGATTTGGAAAAGTGGAAAAGGGAAAGAGAAATGACTAGGTTTTTAGAAGTTCTTGAGATCAAAGGATTTGGCTAATCCTTTATGACGCATGCTGTAACTTTATAAGTTAGGGTTTGCAGACTTAGTCTCCAGAGGTCGTTTCTCACGGATGCTCTGTAACTATGTGGGTCGGGTTTCCTGGGTTATAGTTTCATGGAGCTCACAAGTTCTCTTAGGGTTGGTTTAATTCATTGGTCCTCACCCGGGGCTGCCCATTAGAATCACCTGGGGAGGTTTAAAATGTACAGAGGCTCAGAAGCCATCCTTACAGTAATGAAAACTTATCCTCTAGGGATGGGGCCAGCAGTCCATACTTTTAAATCTCTCCAGGAAATAATGTGTAGCCAAGATTACAAACTATTTAGATGATTTTATTAAGGGAAATAAAAAGCATTCCCTCCTAATTATTCTTTTAAAAAACATTGAAGTAAGCTATTAAAAACCATCATAAACATTACCTTCAAATAGAATATACAAATTAAACTAGACTGTAAAATTTAAAGAACTATAAAGATCTATGTATAACTAGGTACTATTTCAACAGAATGGTCTATGGTTTTTCAATCGATTCATTGCTTGATCTTTTTGTCCCTAAGACTATATGATATTTTGCTGTGGTTTTCTCAGATTCGAACAGAAATTCCTCATTTAAGAATCTTATTTTTTTCTTTTTTATCTGTTTAATTATTTTCGTAGAATTAAATTTAAAATCACAGCCGGGCGTGGTGGCGCACGCTTGTAATCCCAGTACTTTGGGAGGCGGAGACCGGAGGATCCGGGTTCGTGGCCAGCCTCAGTTCTCGCTCTCTCTCTCTCTCTCTCTCTCTTTCTCCTTAGTGAGGCCCTCCGCAACCTCGTGAAACCTGGTTTCAAAATAAAGCATAAAAAATAGGTCCGGGGGCGTAAAGCGGAGGTAGAATGCCCCTGCGTTCAATCCCCGGTACCGCAAGAAAACAAAAACAAAAACAAAAAAATTTAAAATCACAAACATTTTGGAAAGATTAAATGTACACAGTTATTTGGCATATATGTACATATATATATATATATATATATATATATACATTTTTTATGGTACTGGGGATTGAACCCAGGGGCATTCAACCTCTGAGCTACACCCCCAACCCTATTTTTTATTCTTTATTTTGAAACAGGGTCTTGCCAAGTTGCGGAGGGACTCACTAAGTAGCTGAGGCTGGCCACACACCTGCAATCCTCCTGTCTCAGCCTCCCAAGTACTGGGATTACAAGGATGCACCACCATGCCTGGCTCAAGATTACATTTTAGAAGTTCTTTCTTGTATACTTTATGCACATCATAGTGTTTTAACCTTTGAGTGTGTATGTATAAATGAGAAAGTATAAATAAAGGCCACATCAATTTTCAGTATTTTCAACATAGTTATTTATTTAAACACCATACATAGTGTCATTAATTATGAAAATTACAAAAGGAACAAAAAATCATCTTTCTACAGTGTTTATGAATCATCAGGGTTTTTATTTTCTTCTGTTTTATTTATCTTTAAAAACTGCCAATCCAAAGAGTAGTACTAAGGTATTTAGTTAATGAGAATACCCCAATCCATCCTTTTTACATGATAATTAACTACTTTATACACTGGATATAATTAATATTTTAATTTCTTTTAGATACTTACATTTAATTTTTAAAATAAAATGTCTGTGGTAGGAATTACTTAGAAGAAGAAAATTTTATTTTAATACTATCTTTGTGTCATGCAATTTAGGTACACATTTTGAAGAGCCTAAATCCCTAGACAAACTACAATCAATTTTTATTTTTTAACAAAAAGCTGCTGGTATTTTAATTTTGTTATTTCTCATTTAAGAATCAAAACAAAACAAACAAAACAAACAAACAAAAAGAAGAACCTTTTTGCCTATAGTCAAAATTCTTCCTTCTCTATGAATGTGTGCCCACGCTCAAAATCTTCCAGTGACCAAAAGTGGCTGGGATATTTTTTCTCTGACATGTGATCAAGTTACCCTTTTATCAAAAAATGTTAGCTAAAGCATCGCTACTGTAACACCAGCACAGGTGGGAACTTGCTAACCATGCAGGAATCCAGACTGTGCTCCAGGTCCTACGGAATCACAATCTGCGTTGAGCAAGATGCCACCAAGTCGATTTGCACTTTAAGTTTGAGAAGCAACAAACCAGAGAACTCCTTTTACAGTGTTTGCACCTGGCTTTGCACCTGGCTTTTACTTGTCTTTCTAATGCAGGGATAAAAAGAAAAGGAATGATTTCTATTAAAAACTGAAGTGTGCATTTGTGATTCAGGCCTTGCTATCTTACTTAGACTGGATTCTCGGAGCTCAATTTTTTTTTTTTTTGTGGTTCTGGGAATTGAGCCCAGGGGCATTCTACCTATCAGGCTACACCCCCAACCCTATTTTATTTTTTATTTTGAAACAGGGTCTTGCTAGGTTGATTTGTCTCACTACTTGCTGAGACTGTCCTCCAACCTGCGATCCTCCTGTCTCAGTCTCCCAAGTACTGGGATTACAGGCGTGTGCCACCAGGCCTGGCTCGATGGTCACTTTTCTTAATGTTAACCGCTTATTCACTGAAAGTAGGGCCATATCATTTTCAGGTGATCTACTACTTAAATATTTCTACTGACAACAAATAGTTAACTGTGACTTGATTAACAAAAATTTTAGTCAAGAGTAGAAGATCGCTGGGAGCAGTAGCACATGCCTGTGATCCCAGTACTTGAGAAGCTGAGACAGGAGGGTTGTAGGTTCGAGGCTAGTGTGAGGTAACTTAGACCCTGTTTCAAAGTAAAAAGGGCTGGGGTGTAGCTCAGAGGTAGAGCACTGCTGGGTTCAAGCCCTAGTACAGCGCACACACACACACACACACACACACACACACACGGAAAAAAAAAGTCAGGGAACTATTCTGGGTAAGATGCTTTAAGGAAAAATATTTTCAATCCAGATCAAAGCTATGTTGATTAACAGTACTGCCCTCTGTTTCCCAGTGTGAGGCCAGATTGTAGCCACTGTAAAGCAGAATTACTTTGTTTAGTAAGCAGGAAGATGAACTGTAATCTCTTTTGTCTTGGTCTATTTCCTCTTGCCTTCCTTAGCTAACATGTTTGATCACATGCTTTGGGCGTTTGGTTGATTTGTGGGTGTTGGACATTAGGAAGATCAAGATGTCTAGTAAAAGCTGGGTGTGGTGGTACATGCCTGTAATCTCAGCACTTGGGGGGCTGAGACAGGAGGATCTATCACAGGTTCAAAGTCAGCCTTAGCAACTTAGTGAGACTTTTAGCAACAGAGCAAGACCCTGTTTCAAAACAAAAAATAAAAAGGGATGGAGGTGGTGCTAGGATGTAGAATGCCCCTGGGTTCAATCCTTAGTACCATAAAAAAAACCGATGTCTAGTAAATACTAGTTCCTTGTAATCATTTCTTCTTCATGCTGATAGCTCAAGACAAAGATAATATAATATGGAGCTTCTGAGAACAAGCACCTTAGGTCAATTAATTAGGTTAATTAATTAGATCAATTGAGGTGAAGTGCCCATTGATTGCTAACCCACGTGTCTCTCTTGTTAGCACCCCTGTTTATCATGAGGACATGGCTGTCATGGTACGAGAGGGTGCTCATGTAATATAATGAATGTCCTAGGTTTGGTCCTTGGACGTCTTTTCCCTTCTTTGGACACTCACTCTTCCTCTGAACTCATGACTTTAAATACCATCCATATTCTAAAGACTCTTGGGTACACATCCCCATCTCAGGCCTCCTGTGGAAGTCTAGACTCACATGCCATCTCCACTTGGATGTTCACATGGCATCTGACTTGTCACAAGTCTGAAGTGATTTCCTAATTCTCTCCACAACACTGCTTCCCCCACTTACTCCCCTCTGTAAGGGGCAACTCTGCTCCTCTAGTTCCATCTGAAGCAGGGGAGTCATCCCTGGCTGCTCTCTTCCCTCACACCCACATCCAGCCCATCAGCAAGTCCTGCGGGGTTTCCCTTCAAAGTACACCTACCTCTCTGCACCCCTCTTCTCTCGCTGCTGCCGGATCCACACCGTCATCTCTTGCCCGTATTGGTGCCATCCTCTACCCACTCTGCCCGTGTCCTCCCCCATCCTATCCTCAGTGCAGCAGCCAGGGGCATCCTCGTAAACATCCATTAGACCAAACCACCTCTCCATTCCTGACAGAGTAAAAGCCAAAGTCCAGGTCCAAAAAAACTTTCTGATCTCATTTTTGGGGGGTGGTGCTGGGGATTGAACCCAGGGGCATCCTACCTCCAAGTTATACCCCCCGCCCTTTAATTTTTTAAGTTACACCCCCAGCCCTTTAATTTTTTAAAAAATTTTGAAACAGGGCCTTGCTAATTAGCTGAGACTGGCCTTAAAACTGCCATCCTCCTGTCCTAGCCTCCCAAGTACTGGGGTTACAGGAGTGCACACCACGCCTGGCTCAGATCTCATCTTGACTGTTCTCACAGTAGCTCATTCTTGGTGGCAGGTTGGGTTTTCCAGAAGCAGACACAGAGAGGGAGTTTGTTGTGCTGGATATTTATTAGTGATAAACATCTATGGGAAGAGTGGGCAGAAGAGGATGCGGAATAGAAAAAGTTTGATTGCCAAGCCAGCCTGAGGAGCAGGAGGGTTGGTACGACCCTCTGTGTCTCCTATGTCCTGCATCAGGCCCAAATAGCTACACCTTTGTACCTGTCTCATTAGCCATCGGCTAATTGCTAATTGCTGTTCGCTGCAGCTGGGGCACATTTAGAAAGAGCTGGCCAGTAGAGGTGGTTGCTGGCTGCCCAGGGAAGTACATGTCCACGTCCAGCTCAGCCACACTGGATCCTTAAATAAATCCAGCCCTCTATGCCGCAGGGCCTTTGCTGGAATGCTCCTCTGATACATACTTATCAAATGTCTTGTTTCCTCATTGCTCCAGTCCTCTGCTTAAGTGCTATTTTATAAATGGGGCCTCCTTTCCCCAACCATCTTATTAAAAATGACAAACTTTCTCCAACACTCCTCGTCCTAGTATACCTTCCCTTCTTTACTTTTCTGTGTAGAACTTATTGCCACCTAACAGGCTATATATTTAATCTATAACCTTTGGTTATTGTCTGTTTCTCCAGGTAAAATTAAAGCCCTAAGAAGGGCCCATCACATAGTACCATATTTCTGGCCCTGGTTCCATGAATTTGGATCTGATGAAATTTAGAGTTGATGATATTTTGAGATGTTTATATCTCTCCCTACAAAATAACAACCATTATACCAATGAATACATTAATAAGTAATATAGAATTATGTCTTAAAGAAATTACATGTTCAAACTGTTAGGGAAAATAAATGTCGTAGAAGCACTTATTTGTATCTCTACTTTGATGCATTGATTAAAAAATTATTCTCTTCTATTAACTAAAGCAAATTTTTCAACTCTAATTGGTAAGTGATCTGGGAATCATTCTGTGGGCCTCACTGGTGTTTTTTTGGCCATTGCATTGCTGGAAAGAAATATAAATGTATTTAACATTTTTTGATTCATATTTTTCTTAATCCAGACAAATCTGCCCATAACTAATTCTTCTGTTTCCTTATTGTTTTACTAAACGTCATGTTGTATAGGGAGGGCTGTTTCCAGCTTGCACAGTTGGCAATGGGCTGGGGTGTTTGGTGTGATTTGACCTGCTTTTTGTTAATATTATTTATTGTTTTTTTTGTACTTGTTATACACTGAGGAAAATAATGAATATGTTACTTAGTTTAAAGACTCCTTTCAATGTATCCCAAATTTTCCCCCTTCATGCTTTTCATATTCCTTTGTTATTCATATTCTTGATGCTTTCTACTTAAATGACAAACTACTTGGCTTCATAATGAAAGTCACTCTTTCTGGAGAAAAAAAAAGACCAAATCCAAGTGTCTGAAGCACTTCTCAGCTGACAGTCGCCCCTGGTTCTGATTGCAAGGCGCTTTAACATCTCTTTTCTTCTCTTTTTCTGTCTCTCTCCATCTATCATCCTGGTGTTGTGAGCGTGACTTTTTCTATAAACTTCATCAAGATCTCTTCAATGTCAGATCTTTGAAGATTTCCTGACTGTTCCAATGCTAGCAACACATCCATAATTGAAAACAAAAACAAAAGCAGAGAAGAATCTCATGTTTCTCAATACCCTGCTGAGGATGTTGAGCCCGGGTGTTTACAGTGGGGAGTAGGAACCCCAGAGACCTGCAAGACACCCATCGCATAACCTGAAAACCACTGAATAATCCTTATATTAAGAGTCTTTAGTCTCAATCTAACAAAGTATTTTATGTGTGTGTGTGTGTGTGTGTGTGTGTGTGTGTGTGTGTGTGTGTTTGAAAGTGTGAGGAAAAACAGAAGGTTCTGAGCATTTATTCAACATCTAAGCTTCTGCAGGGTCTTGCTCACTATTTTTTTCCCATATTTTTATAGTTCTGGCACATAACAGCAGTTAATAATAGCATTCATCACACCAAGGCAAAACAGCAACACCATCATCGCGGTCTATTTTAAAATTTATTTTTAAGGAGAACCCTCAGTGGGGCAAGGGAAGTGGTACAAGGGAAGGGGAAGGGCAAGAAAGAAGTGAATCAGTGGAATTACTATCATAAACAATGTGTACATGTGAAAATATACCAACATCATTCTCGGTACTTCATATGGGTGGGGGGAGGCTGGGGGGACACCAAGAGCTGTGTGCATGTATGTTAATATCAAATAGACATTCATTGTGATGTGAGACTCCAACGCACCAATAAAAGCATGTTAAAAAAAAAGAAATGGAAACATAAAAAATTTTATTTTTAATACTATTTTTTTTGGTACTGGGGATTGAACCCAGGGGCATTCTACGTCCGAGATACACCTCCAGGCATTTATTTATCTATCTATTTATTTATTATCATTTGTTTTGTAACAGGGTCTCCCTAAGTTGCTGAAAGTCTTGCTAAGTTATTGAACTTAGCAACAACTTGAATCTGCGTTTCTCCTGTCTCAGCCTCCCAAGTACCAGAATTACAGGTGTGTGCCACTGTGCCCGGACTTTTAAATACTTTATTTGGTGCATTGTAATTATACATCATAGTGGGGTTCCAAGTGATAGAAACATGCATGCACACAGTGCTTGGTGTGTTTCCCTCTAGTTCCCCCCATCCCTACAACACGTTAGATTGGTAGTGATACCTTCATATGTGCACACAGCATTATTTGAACTGTTTCCTTTATCAATTCCCCTTTCCCCCTCTCCACCTCCCTCTTCCAATCTCCTCCTACTATTCTACTGGTCTCTCTCCTCATGTATCTGAAGTGTCTTTTGTTTCTTATTTTCTCTCTAGCTTCCACATATGAGAGAAAACATACAACCCCTGACTTCGGAGACTGGCTGATCTCACTTGGCATAATATTCTTGAGTTCCATCCATTTTCCTGCAAATGGAAAAACCCTTAAGTATAGTTAATATCATGTAACATGAAACTGTTCAGAATTCAAAAAACACAACATTGATACCAAATACATAATGATTTCAAATATTAAAATGTGTAAATATATTATAAACAATAAAGTAAAAATATAATAAATAAAAAGGATAAAAATATGTTCATTATAATTTAAATTATTAGGAGATAATATTGATGTAGTGAAGTAGCATACAAAAGAACCAAAATTACATAAAAAGTAAGAAAATCTAACTTTAAGATTGAAAATTAAACTTTTTTTGGTGGGTGTGTGGTACTAGGGATTGAACTCAGGGGCATTCTACCTCCGAGCTACACCTTCAGGCCTTTTTATTTTTTATTTTTATTTATTTTTTGGTGGTACTGGGGATTGTACCCAGAGGCATTCTACTTCTAAGCTACACCCCCAGCCCCATTTTATTCTTTATTTTGAAACAGGGTCTCCCTAAGATGCAGAGGGCCTCACTAAGTAGCTGAGGCTGGCCGCGAACCCGGATCCTCCTGTCTCAGCCTCCCAAGTACTGGGATTACAAGTGTGTGCCACCATGCCTAGCTAAAGATGTTACTTTTAAAAAATATTTTAAGTTGGTGCAGTGGACCACACCTGTAAGGTGGCACATGCCTGTAATACCAGTACTTGGGAGGCTGAGACAGAAGGATCACAGGTTCATGACTAGCCTTAGCAACATAGCTAGAGAGACTCTGTTTCAAAATAAAAAATTAAAAAGGGCTGGGGGTATAGCTTGGAGGTAGATTGCCCCTGTGTTCAATCCCCTGTACAAAAAAAGATCTCTGAAAAACATCACACAGTATATTAATAGTGTCATTAAGTCATTGACAAGAGGATTTTGTGCAGAACTTGCTGGCGGATGCAATGGCTTTTCTTGGTCCCACACTAGATGAGGGTGTGGAGAAGAAACAGTTACAAGTTAACCCCAGAATTTCCTTCTGACTCCTTCATCTTCAAACAATTCCTTCCCTTCCTCAAGCACGTTGAGATCCTTCTCAACTTTCCCTTTTTAGGAAATGCACTCTGTCTTTTACTCCTACTAAGCTGCGCTATTTGTTTCAAAGAAGGCCACTCTGTCCTGTCTTGTTTTCTTTTTTTTTTTTTTTGCGGTACCAGGGATTGAACGCAGGGGCGTTCTACCTCTGCGCTACGCCCCCGGCCCTATATTTTATACTTTATTTTGAAACCGGGTCTTACAAAGTTGTGGAGGGCCTCACTAAGTAGAGAGAGAGAGAGAGAGAGAGAGAGAGAGAGAGAGAGAGAGAGAGACAGGGAAAGAGAGAGAGAGAGCTGAGGCTGTCCATGAACCCGGATCCTCCGGTCTCCGCCTCCCAAAGTACTGGGATTACAAGCGTGCGCCACCACGCCTGGCTCTTGTTTTCTTTATTACATTTGGGACTCATAAAAGTATACCCCAGGAATGGGTGCTTTCACATTGCTGAGAGGTCTTAGAATCTACCTCAAAAATCAAGATCCCTCTCATCTTCACTTATCTCACCCCGGGAGTTTTCTGCAGTTTCCTCATCTGTCTAAAGTCCGGTCCCTTCTCTGAGTTTTCATTAGCTGAACTCGTGTTGCAGGGATAAAGACACCCAGACAGTAGACTTCTGTCACACTCCATTGTCCTCTTTTGGTCCCATAGAGAATCATTTATGAACCTCTGTGCTGTGGGCCCAGCAGGCTTGTCCAGGGCCCTTAAATGTTCTCCATGCCCATTGTGTTTCCTCTAAAAATCATGTACTATTCCCCTAAAAATTGCCTACATTTCTCATTGTCTCCTCCCCTATAGGGCTGGGGTATACAAGCTTCTGAATCTTTGGGGGCTAAGGGATAACCACATTCCAGTGATTTCCCCTCCTTTTGCACATTATTAAATTTAAATGTGTTTTCTTCTATTTAAATCTGTCTTTATCAGTTTCCTTAAGTGAACCTTCAGAGGGTGGAGGGAAATTTCCCTTTCCCATATGGCATCAGTATAGACGGGGATTCCATTGCAGGGAAGCTGTATCAATTTTGTACCCTCATGTACACAAGCTATTTATATAGACATCTTGGATCCAAGGGAGGGTTGTGCTTATAACCAGTCTGCTTCATTCACTGTCATTTTTTTCCATTTATGGAGGAGGAGAAGAATACTTTCTAAGTTTAAGTTAATTCAAATTAAAATTTTAATCTCCTATATGACTTTCTGGTTACATTTTAAATTAATTTTTAAAACTTAAATTTGATAGTTCACCAATGAAATACCATTATTTTGGCAACTAAAATATAGCCTAAGCCAGGTGTGGTGGCACATACCTGTAGTCCCAGTACTTGGGAGGCTGACACAGGAGGATCTTAGGTTCAAGGTCAGTCTCAGCAATTTAATGAGGTCCCCAGCAACTTAGCGAGATCCTGTCTCAAAGTAAAAATACAATAGGACCTGGGGTATTTTAGCTCAGCAGTAGAATGTCCCTGGGTTCAATCCCTAATGACACACACACACACACACACACACACACACACACACACGCATGCACACACACACACACACACACACACACACACACACACACACCAGATATCAAAAATGCCAGACACCAATAGTAATCACTTGTTAATATGTGTTTGTTGGATGGATTTATTAAGTGCTTAACCATTAAGTGGGATTTAAGTCTCACAAAATGTTACTTTTACTTGATAGAGGAGAAGAAAGAGGGTCCCAAAATATTAAACTTTCCAAGGCTCAAACAGGCAGCAAATGGTGCACTCGTGTTCAAAGCCATTTTAGTGTTCTAACTCTAGGGACATTTTTTCCCCCTGCAGTGGGTGTGACCCTACATCAAGTCCCACGGCCTGTCTGGACAGGTGTCTTCAGTGAACATAAGCACTCTCTTACCAGAAGATGATCATAAACACTCCAAGGAGGATCCCAGGGGTCCTTTCCCTAGGGCTCCTTCCTTCCCTCCCTTTACGCCATACATCCTCCCTGGCCCTGTGATGTCAAATTGCCCCATGTGCTCAAAGCTGGAGATGTTTTCTAACTGCTGTAGAGGTGGAGGGTGAGAGCTGGTCCCTCTGCCATCAGTGTGGGCCTGTCAAATGTCTCAGATGGAGCCTTTCAACCACAGACTTTTCTTTGGCATGTCTTAGGTGAGTCATTATGCGGGTAGCTGCCCCCCTCCCCACACACTAGGGGTGGCGGTGGGAGGGAAAGGAATGAATCTCTGCCTCCTCACAGGACACCTTCCCAGTGGCACCCCTCCTTCCCTCCTGACCTGGGCCCCTGTAGTTGGCCCTTGTGAGTGATGAAACCAGCCCTGAATTTCATCAGCACGCACATCTCATTCCATCAGCTAGCAGATCTCGGCGGATTACAGGATTTGAATGGGAAGGTGGCAGGTGTCTAATATTGATTATTGTTTTAAGAGAGAATGTTTTCATGTAAGCGATATCTTAGGTGATAACAGCTTTGGCCAAACAGACTGGAAAATCACATTTCACAGTCTGGCTCCTGCAGCTGCATTTATTAGGAAGCAAAGCCTGCAGCGGCTCCATGAGCTCAGCCTTCAGCGTGAAGCTGAGCGTCTTCAGCGGGGGAGGGACAAGAATCTCTGGGCTCCACGTTTACAAATTTGTAAGCCACCTGCCTCTTTGAGCTATGCCAGAAAGATTTCTGGGTTTAAATATAAAGCCCTACCCCTGGGTGCTACATTGCAATCTCAGGCACTGAGTTTAGTCTTTCCTCTGTTGAAGGGATGTTTGTTTTTAAAAATCTTAACTTGTCTGTAAGGCTGAACACAGTAATGTCTTTCTCTGATGGAATGTTCCAGATTTTTTTCAAGGGAGATCTGAGTGGAAGATTCTGAGAAGAAAGATGTAGTTAAAGCATGAAATACCTGTGGAAGAGAACAAGGGGAGCTCTGAGGGGAAACTTGGCTGCCTTCCCAGTTTTCCAGGGGCCATCGCCGACTTTGGGGAACACTAAGAATACTTGATGACGGGTTTCAAGGAGTTTTTCTTCTTGACGATGATATTCATTGATAGATGAAGAAACTGATACTTAGAAAGCCCAAAGTGATTTATTTCAAGTTCACGTCATGGCTATAAAGAACATTCTAGAGCAGAACCAGGCTTATTAGTTGCCTGTTTCAGTGTCATTTTTTCATGATAATACCCTATTCATTACGCTTAATTTATGTGGTGGTTTGAATGGAATCAATGGCTTCTTTTTTGTGTGTGGCACCAGGGGCATTCTACCTCCGAGATACACCCCCAGCCCTATTTTATTTTTATTTTGAAACAGGGTCTCGCTAGGTTGATGAGAGTCTCACTACTTGTTGAGGCTGTCCTTGAGCTTGCGATCCTCCTGTCTCAGCCTACCAAGTACTGGGACTACAAGTGTGCGCCACCATGTCCGGTTTGGAATTAATGGCTTCTATAGGTAGAAAACCATCAAAACTTGACTCAGAATTCTTAAGAATTCTTAAGAATGATGGTTCTGACATATTCAGACTTTCAATTTCAGCATTGGAAGTGCCTGAGCAGCCATCTACTCCAGCCTCCCAGGCAATGTGTAGATCACATCTGTGCTGTCACGAATATAGAACCATTTTCTTCTGGTTTTAGCACTTCCAGAAGAATGTCTTCCTCATCTTGTCCTGAGAACTGTCTTCCCATAAACTCTTCCAAAGTCCCAACTTCTTCTCTGAAATTAGTGAAAAAGTTCAATTAATCTTCCACCTGACAGCCCTTTAAATTTTTAGAGTCACTATATCCTCTCTTTTTCAGATTCAAGGTCCAGAGTGCCTTTGATCACTCCTTACCTGGGTTTTCTCTGAGCTTGGTCATCTCTTCTTGGAAAATACTCCAGTTTCCAAAACCCTTTTTCCAAGCGTAGAATTCAGACTTAAAGACCAGGACAGTAAATGTGGTCTAAGTACCCTCACTGTGTGCAGGAGTCACACCGACAATGCTTTCCTCTTGTTCAAATAGTATTTTTCCTTTTTGAACATTTAAGTGTTTCTTTCATACCATTAAACAGAAGTCTTCTCCAAGTGTATCCACAAAACACTAGACCCAGAAAACCCTGTCGCAGAGCCACTGGGCTTCTCTTCTCCTATTCTGACTTCTGCTGATCAATTTCTCCCCTGGTTCTCCTAAAGATAGTGCTGATGGTGTCCACTGCAGAATCAATGGTCCTATTAATGGTGTTCCATCCCAGTATTCCAAAACCATTGATCTTCCCAGGGACAGAGCAGGGCTGGGCTCTGTGCACAGACAGAAGTAGAAAAGCTTCCTGAAGCCTGGTCATGGGTTTTCTATTCTGCTGGTTCCCAGAGCCCCAGAAAGGCTCCTGTCAAGCTAGGTTCTCTAGCAACTGGACATCATCATCCAACAAATAGAACTTCAGTCCCAGTCAGAGTGGCCATATGGAGCTTCACCTCTATGTCATCTCTCTCCCCACAGCCTTCTCCTTCTCAGTCTTCTCTCTCCTTATAACTATAAATGCTAATCAGATTTCAGGGTGAAGGCATGCAGGGAATGGTAGGGTTTGACGGCAAAGGGACAGATGTGTACCTTGACACTGAGGTATCCGGATGGGAGGGAGAGGGTATGGGGGGGGGAGGTGCTGTCCAGCCCCATGGTGCTGAAACCTCAGCTCAGCCAGGCAAACTACACTGATTATAATTTCTTTAAACTGTAAAATAATGATAGGTAGAGTCCCTATCTCTTAAGGTTACTGAGAGGAATAAATAAACTAGAATACTGAGGGCTTTGAGCAGTGCCTGGTGCTTGACGAATTCTCAGTGTGCTGTTCAGTCATGGTGCCAATTAGCTTTATTACTGGTGTTTTTTTTTTAAATAGCAGGCTTTGTTGGGGAAGGAAAGCGCAACAACAAATGGCATTTCAGATTCACATTTCTTCATGGCTACAATGAACATATAAGGATTGCTATAATTTCTAAAACTTCTTCTTCAATTTAAAGTTTCCAGAAAATCTATAATTTTCTAGTGTGCTTGTAGGTTTGTTTCACTTTTCCTGGATACATATTCCCTAAACAATACTTCAGTCAAGCTTTGGAAAAATAATAGAATACCCACTTGGCTGAATATTGCAATAGACAGAGGGAAATGGATATTTAAAATTCTTAGTGGAAATGTCATTTTTCATTTTCTGTATTTGTTAAGTTCAAAATTAATCCAAGAAGTATACAGATTGAGAAATCAAAGTCCCATATCATCTTTCCCCCGATTTTTTTCCTGTTGGTTCTCACCAAAATAAATGCTTTCTTTTTTAGAACTTATTTTCTCTTCTTGTATCCCATTCAAGCAATTGGCTGGGTTGATTGTAAACATTTTTAAGGGAGATGAGTGGCAAGTTGGAATTAATCTGTAAATAATTTTTTTGTTTGTTTTTTCAAAGTCCAAGCCTCTGGTAGAGGCTAGAGCCTATGAAATGGTGATAGAAGGAAAGAAGTGAATGGGGGAGATTTTCCTCAGGTCCAAGAGGGAGGAGAAAGAGGGAGAGGAGAGCTCAGTATGTGCTGAAGCACTGGGAAGCCAGCCCTGCTCCCAAGCAGAGAGGTCAAGGATGGGAAGACACAGACAGAAATGACTTTGGGAATTGCTAGAATGGAAGGGCAGGGGGACAGGACAGAGAGTTCCTTGTTCCAAGCTACAGTAAGCTTCTTTTGTTGAAGGAATTATGGGGAGCCTGTGTGGACAGGTGACTGATGACCCGTTTCCTGCCCCACCCATTTCCCTGGCCTTTGTAAGGCCCTAGAAGTATGGCACAACTGGGTAGGAAGTCATGTTAAAGGAATATCCGAGTTCCAAATGCAATTATTCTCTTTTTGAAATATACTTTTATTGGTGCATTGTAATTATACATCATAGCGAGGTTCAAAGTGATACAAATATAAATGCACACAGCACTTGGTGTGTTTCCCTCCACATCCCACCCCACTCTACCCCACTCCCTGTACATATTCGTGAGATTGGTAGTGATACCTTCATATATTGACATCACATTATTTGAACTGTTTCTTTTATCAAACTTCCTTTTCCCCTTCCCACCTCGATCTCCCAATCCCTTCCACTATTCTACTGGTCTCTCTCCTCTTTATCTGAAGTTCCTTGTTTCCTGTTTCCTCTCTAACTTCCATGTATGAGAGAAAACATATGAGCCTTGACTTTCTGAGACTGGCTGATCTCACTAAGCATAATATTCTCCAGTTCCATCCATTTTCCTATAATTGACATAACTGTGTTCTTTATGGCCGAGTAAAATTCTATTGTGTATGTATACCACATTTTAATTCATTTACCTATTGCTAGAGACCTAGGTTGGTTTCATAAATTGGCTATTGTGAATTGTGCTGGTATATGTGTATCACTATAGTATTCTTGACTTTAATTCTTTTGGAAAGATGCCAAGGAGTGGTATAGTTGTTTCATATGGTGGTTCCATTCCTAGTCTTTGTTTGTTTGTTTGTTTTGGTACTGGGGATTGAACCCAGTGGCATTCTACCTCCAAGTTATACCCCCAGCCTGATTTTATTTCTTATTTGGAAACAGGGTCTCACTAAGTTGCAGATGGCCTTGCTAAGTTGCTGAGGCTGGCTTTGAACCTGCGATCCTCCTGTCTCAGCCTCCCAAGTACTGGGATTACAGGCATGCGGCACCCTTCCTGCCTCATTCCTAGTCTTTTGAGGAACCTCCATGCTGATCTCCATAGTGGTTGTACTAATTTACAACCCCACCAACAGCATATGAGAGTTCCAATTTCCCCATGTCCTTACTAGCATTTATTGTTGTTTGTATTCTTGATGATTGGAGTTAGATGGAATCTCAGGATAGCTCAATTGTTCTTGACATATTATAAATATTTATTTTCTATAAGCTTACTCAGATTCAAATTTGCACCTGGTGGAAAATAGAATACTATACATTTTGTTAAAACATACATGAGGTCATAGTTACTTATCTCTTGATAACCTGCTTTTTACCTTAATGATTTATCTCTGAGAATCAAATAAATATTTTTTGTCACTTTCTTTTGTGACTTCATAATATTTCTTAGTGTGAACATCTTTAATGTTTCATGTTTTCAATAATTTGATATAATCAGGCATGAGCCCATATAGGCAGGTTGAATGGTGAGCACTAGGTCCTAGAGATGGACCTGGTGAGTCCGTTATTGGCAGGTGGATCTCACAAGTGACTCTGGACCTTCCCAAGGGTCCAGCGCTGTGTTGGTTGCTGCTGTTTTCTCCCGCAAACTTCTGCACTAATGGTTTTAGTGCAAAATGCAGGTGGGAAGGGGGAACCCTGCAGATCCCTCATCCCGGCAGTATCCTCTTGGCACGGGGTGCAGGGTTGAAATAGCACATCCTTGCTAACTCCTTGGCTCTGCAGTTTTTTGTTTTTGTGATTAATGTCCAGTGCAAAGGTGAGTAATGGAGCAATTCATTGTAGTAATTCGAGTTATGGAGAATATATGGACTCCTTTGCTCAGCACCCCTCTCTCCAACTCCTTGTCACATAAAAAGAATCATTACTTTGGGGAATACTATGCCATCAGCCACGGGACCAAGCAGAGATACAACTCATGTGCTTCAGATGTCTCCACTCCCTGAGGTTGAAATTCGACTCTTACAGTCCTTATTTGTAAGACTAGAGGATGCTAACTGGATGCAAAAGTTGGTAAGGTGAGCTCCTGCTGTGGTCTGAGTGCTTTTGTCGCCCCTAACCTTATATATTAAAATACTGTCCAAGCCAGCTTTGTGTTGCTGTGTCTAAAATTCCTGTTAGGAGCAATTTAGAGGAGGAAAGATTTATTTGGCTTGCAATTTCAGAGGTTCAGTCCACGGTCAGCTGGATCCAAGGGTCCATGGCAGCAGGATGTGGTAGAGGAAAGCTGCTCAGCTCATGGCAGCTGGGAAGCAGAGAACTAGAAAGAGAGAGAGGAAGTGGCCAGGGACAGATACAGTCCTCAAGGCCATGTCCCCAGTGGTCCACCTACTCCAGCCATGTCCTACCTCTGGACCTTGCTGCATTAGACACCAGGCTTTCAACACCTGAGCTCTTTGGGGGACATTTCAGATCCAAACCATAACATATGCTAATCCACAAAGTGATAGTGTTTGGAGGTGGGAGGTGACTAGGTCATGAACGCTGAGCCCTCATGAATAGAATTAGTGTCCCAGGGGCTGGGGATGTAGCTCAGTGGTAGAATGTGTGCTTAGCATGTGCAACACCCTGGGTTTAATCCCTAGCACCAAGAAAGAGAGAGAGAGAGAGAGAGAGAGAGAGAGAGAGAGAGAGAGAGGTATCGCAAGCAAGCAAGCGCTAAGTGAGCTAAGAGATCTCACATGCCTGTCACTGTGTGGGGACTCCGTGAAAACAGAGCCATATAGGAAGTGTGTTTTCAACAAACACCAAACCTGCTGGCACCTTGATCTTGGACTTCTAGCCTCCAGATCTCTGAGAAATGAATTTCTGTTGCTTATAAGCCACCCAGCTCAAGGTAGTTTGTTTTAGCATCCCGAGTGGACTAAAACAGCCTCCTAATAACTTCTCTTTGGCCCTATATCTCTTGGCTCCTATATAAGAATTGTGGGTTGAGCATAAATGACCTGCAACTGATTCTAAATTAGTT
Source organism: Glis glis (assembly GCA_004027185.1). Classification (NCBI taxonomy): domain Eukaryota; kingdom Metazoa; phylum Chordata; class Mammalia; order Rodentia; family Gliridae; genus Glis; species Glis glis. Next base: position 84,844 of record PVJS01000529.1, on the reverse strand, counting down.
TCACTCTTTGGTGTCATTATAACCCCAAAGTAATCTTTGAGCTCCTAGGAGAAGTTTGGGAGGGGAGAGGGAGAAGAAGCCTGATTGACAGTGGAACAGGGACCTTCTGCTCCTGCCACGAGGGCTTGGTGCTGCCTTCTTAATACAAGGGAAGAGGCTGAATGTCCATGCTCCTGCCAGGGCCCGAGGCTGAGGACTCCAACCCCATCAGCTTTGGAAACAAGCAATAGCACACACATCAGGGTTCCCATAATCATATAGGCAAGGGGGGAATGCTTTAGATTTGGATTTCCTGCTCTAGCCTTTTGGGTTACAGTGATATGATATGGGATGTTGATGTTCATGGAAATATTTTGGTGTGGGAAGCTCTTCTAAGTCTGAAGAATATTGGCTTAAGGATTTGTAGCTTTTTCTTGCTTTGGCAGAAGACTGCCTCTCTCAAGGGAACTGAAGACAGTGACCTCATGCCCCTTCGCTATCTAAGCTATTCCTCCTGTTTTACTACACCCTTTGCTTGCTTTGCTTACTGGTGGAAGACTGCCTCAAGGAGACTGCTGAAGACAGCAACCTCTGGCATTCTTGAAAAAACCGCCAGATAACAACTTATCTTCTAAAGCATTCCGAACCCAATGCTCTACTCCTTAGCCAGAGACAATGAATGGTTTGATGACCCAGTCTTAATTCTGTAAACTTGTAATAAAAGGAGGAGCTGAGCTTTGTTTGGGGAGTTTGGCTCTCTTGCCTTCTCCCCTCTAACCTCTTTGAGACCAGGAATAAAGTCTCAAAAGCATTTATTTCATAATGTTGTCCCGTGCCCTGCTTGTACAGAGCCTGGTAGGTGCTGCCCCATGTGAGGAGGAACCCACCAGAGAATTCAGAGTCACGAGCCACTCGTTCAGAGAGAGAGAAACTGATCAGTCCCATGTACCTCATTCCAGTAAGGAACAGTGGCACCCACTTGGGAGTGTTGCCAATGAGTGGAACTTTCAGTGAGAGGTTTCCTGTCATGTGTAATGGTCTGGACAGGGAGTAGCAGGTCTTTTCAGAAACCCAGTATTACCCACGGTTCCCAGATAGAGGAACCTTAGCTTTAGGAGTATGGGGGCTAGTCAGAGCTGCTCCATACCTTCTCCATACTCCTTCTTTGCCTTTCCATTCTTCTTCCAGGGGGTTGGACCCCCCAGACCCACTAGAGGGTGAGTTGCCTTTTCATACTCTTTTCAGGGGCCTGAGTCCCTAGCCCCATTAAAGGGTAGATTGCCTCCCCCTCCTCCAGCTCCTCCTTCTCCTCCAGAGAAGGGATCCTATTTGCTCATGTAGGAAAAGTTCCCTTTGCCACCTCCACGGGCTTTGCCATCTACCCCCTCTCCCCTATGGAGAATTCTAAAAGATCAGAAGATCAGAGCCTGTAGTAGCTGCCTGCTAACAGAACTGCTATTGCAAAAAAAAAAAGGAAAAGAAAAAATATATATATATAGGCATTCCCTGTCATCAGGGCTCAAAGGCAAAACCCAAGACATAAGTCTTTGCCCTTTAAGGTATTTTAAGAGTTAAAATGAAGCTTACCAAAAAATGACTTACTAAAGAAATCCTTGAAGCTATATCATCCAGCTATAAATTCACTCCTTTTAATTGGAAAGCCCTTGTCTGTTCCTTGTTCACCCCTTCACCCCACTTTTAAAATATAATGAGGGATGCATATCTCAGGCTTTAAAAAATTAAATCATGCTATCCCTAAAAACTTATCCCTTGGGTACATTTTAAATGAGTAAAAGGCAAAAAACTTTTTTTTTTTTGTGGTACTGGGGATTGAACCCAGGTGCGTTCTACCTCCGCGCTACACCCCTGGCCCTATTTTTTTATACTTTATTTTGAAACTGGGTCTCACGAAGTTGCGGAGGGCCTCACTAACGAGAGAGAGAGAGAGAGAGAGAGAGAGAGAGCGCTGAGGCTGGCCGCGAACCCGGATCCTCCGGTCTCTGCCTCCCAAAGTACTGGGATTACAAGCGTGTGCCACCATGCCTGGCAAAAATCTTTTTTAAAAAAGGAAAAAAAATAGTTTTGTTACCTAGCTCAATCCTAATACAAATTAAAAAAAATGAAGGTTTGTTCTATAAATAAAGAAAAAATATTAAAAATCTAAATATTTGGGTTCCCCCCCTACAAATTAGACAGTGGTAATGTCTGATGTAGAGACTGCCTCATAGTGATACGTGGCCACCTAGAACTGTTTTAGTGTCATTCATGATTGGTGGACCCTGCCCCAGACGTCCCCTGCTGTATAGGTTTCCATGTTTATGTCCTCTGTTTTATAATCTGTCGCTCACTGGCACAACACAGATATCTGTAGTACATTGTGTTTTAATATCTGGGAATTTAAATCTGGCACAATGTTTAGTACCCTGTCTGTAAAAATAAAATGCCTGGCAAATCAAAGCTATAAGATATTTGTTTGCTGTCTATCTTTATGTTTGTTTGTATACATAAGTGAATTATCTGTCTATTGTGTACATGGTACCAAAATTGGCTTATAATGACAAAAGAGCACTCATAAATTAAAAACAATTATAGCAGCGACATAAGTGGATCCGAATACCTTTTAGTTCAGGTGACTTAAATTCTTAAAAAATAAATTAATTTAAATTTGTTGGTAAAAGTAAAAGTAAAAGATGTTATTAAAATTATTAGCATGATTCCTTTCCAGGATGTTTGCCAATCAAGATTTTATCTATTTTTGTTAGATGTTTAAAGTATAATGACCATTTTTTGTTTAGGTTTCTTTCCTTTACAGGAAATGCTAACTATGCTTGTTTGATATCTTGGTTTTCATAAATAAATCTAAAACAGCTATTAAAATTGGCAAATTAGGTAAATATAAATGGTATAAGCTTTTGTAAATGTCTATCTTTAAAAAATCTAATTTGTGTATAAGTAAGTTAAAATGCTAAACATCAATGATAAATATAAAGTACTCTTGGATTCTTAACATTAGCAAAAGACAGTATGTCTGAGTCTATTCAATGTGTTTTCATATATGTAGGAAACAGTTTAAGATTGCATTCTTTTGGATATTAACTAAACATAAATTACTAAACATAAATTACTAATAGTTAAACTTCTAATTAGTATGGGAATATATATATGACTAAAAAGTTTTTAGACTATGTTTTGATTAACAACTATTAAAAATGTAAAATATTTCATCTTACCTAAAAAGGTAATTTATCTGAATTAATTAATTTTTTTAAATAAAAATTGTTTTTTTTTTGCGGTACTGGGGATTGAACCCAGAGGCGTTCTACCTCCGTGCTACACCCCCGGCCCTATTTTTTATCCTTTATTTTGAAACCGGGTCTCACGAAGTTGCGGAGGGCCTCACTAAGTAGATAGAGACAGAGAGAGAAAGAGAGCTGAGGCAGGCGGCGAACCCAGATCCTCCGGTCTCCGCCTCCCAAAGTACTGGGATTACAAGCGTGCGCCACCACGCCCGGCATAAAAATTGTTTTAAATGTAAAAATCTCAATAGATAAAAATGTTTATAGGTATAAAGAGGTATTTTAATAAAGAAGTTTAAAAAAGAGGAAAATGCTTTTAGATGAAAAAGGATTTTGTATGGCAAGATTTTGTTCTGTATGACTGAGTTATCCCATAGAAAAGACAAAGGTGAGAACAAAAATCCGAAGGTTAGAGCAGGGCGTGGTGGTGCATGCTTATAATCCTAGTACTTGGGAGGCTGGGATAGGAGGATCGCAGGTTCAAAGCCAGCCTCGGCAATTTAAGGAGGCTCTCAGCAACCTAGTGAGACCCTGTTTCCAAATAAGAAATAAAATTTGGCTGGGGATGTAGCTTGGAGGTTGAATGCCTCTGAGTTCAATCCCTAGTACCCCCCCCAAAAAAAGAAAAAAAAATCAGAAGGTTAAGTAAATTGCAGAGGGTTTGAGGAAGTTACAGATGATTTAAAAAGGATAAGACAAACATTTTATTGAAAGGTTTTAGTAAAAGTCACATTTAATATATTTATTCTGTGTTTAAAACAATTAGTTTTTTAAAGACATTAATCTGCTCTTGGTAAAATTTTACAGAAACTAGCCTAAAAAACAAAATTTTTTCATTTTATTAAGATAATTTCCTATGTCCTATATATTTTAAACAATATGATTTTCTGCTTTTAACATTTACTAAGACCTAGTTTAAAAAATGATTGTGTTTTATCAAGATAATATCTTATGTTTACTGTCATTCAAGACCTGTTTTACTGACCACTGCAATTACCTAACTTCAAAAAAAAAATCATCCCTCTATTCAAAAGGCAAAATTGGCTACAGCCATTCTTTGCTGCCAACAATTCCCTAACCGATCATTAAACATAGTGGCTAACTCAAAATATGTGGTACATACTTTACACATGATTAAAACAGCCCAAATTAAACAAGTTGCTGACTCCCAACTTTTAAAACTATTTGTCACCTTACAAAGTTTACTTCAAAACAGGATACACCCTACCATAACTAAAATAAAAAGGTGTGGGGGGGGGGAGTCAGGGATTGTCTTCTAAAGGCATTATAAACAAAGTTCTATATACTCTTCAATTTTTTGGTTTGTGATATCTATAAACATGTTCAAAAACATTCATTGCAAGGATCTTACCTAAGATCTTTTACAAAGATCCACATGGTGAAGAAAAATGGCATTGTTCTGCTTCCTCACCAACTTGGAAAAGAGGATATGCTTGTGTCTCCATAGAAACTGGACCACTTTGGCTGCCTGCCAAATGAGTCAAGCCTTACCATGAGGAGAAAAAAAATCAACCAGCCAACCTGATTCCTCAGATGCAGTACCTACAGATTAGAAGCAAGGCTCACCCCCGGCCACCAGGTGTGCCTCCTTTGTGTCACAAAGCTAACAAGTCCAGTGGTAAACTGGGGAGACATAAAGCAGGTCACCCAGTGTGCTCAGGAGACTCTCGCCAACACGGGAGCTCCTTAAATGCCAGAGAATCTGTTCATAGCCTCTCTGTCTGTTATCTCATTTAATTCCAAACAACAAAGCAAAGTATTATGGTTCTTTATCTTTGCATATCTTTTTAGCCCAGGAACAGGTCAATATGTATAGTGGGCCCATGAAATTAATCCTCCTTTATTTAAGCCATGGTGGGATGTTGACTCTCCTATCCACTAATGATTCCTCATCGACTGGAGGAGCATGGTTACCTCCTCAAAATGCCCTAGAGGAAAACAAGGAGTGGTTACTGCTTAATGAGACTCTAGAGTTATTCTCTGAATCATTACCCTTTTGCCTATCTATATTACCTTCTGCCCATTGTGCTCAGATTACATCTCAGGAATATTTACATTACCAAAAGTTGTCCTCTGGCCCTGCTAATCTAACCTTTATCTTGGGAGTCTCTGTAAATACCACTTTAGCTTGCCTTCCCTAGGCCACCATGCAAAATGAGAACTTTTTTGGGAACCTGACCACCAAAGCATTGAATGGGCACCCTGTCGTAGTCCTCAACCCTAGCTGTATCTTTATTGGTCTGAGTCATACAATATTTGGGACCTTATGGACATTTAACTAGTAATCATCATCAGCTTAGCTTTTTTACCCCTAGCAATAATACCATTTCATGGAGTGAAGGAGATTTTCAGGGCCTGTCTTGTGAATTAATAAAACTGGACAGATAAACCCCTGGCTTTATAAGGTTTGGAGGCTTAGACTTCCATGGTTTCCTAGAAATGTCTCACATGGAAATTATTCTCATTCTGCCAATTATGCCATGACCCTTAGTATAATATTAGTAACTCCATATGGTATGTGTTCCTCACCCTTATGTATTAGTCTTAAGCTCTAACTATACCATAAATAATACTAATAAATAATCCAAGTATTTTAAATATTACTCAAGGATATTTGTCCTTTTGCTTTACTCACTCCAATGCCACACAGCTTAACATTACTACCTTGTGGATATTAGAAAGACAATCTCAAGGATGGCTTTCTATAAACCTCACATGCCCTTGGTAAGGAAACTCAGGATTACAAATTCTCAAAGCAGAATTAGGCAAATTAAGACCTAAGTGATTCCTCCCCACTTTAATTGCCTTTCTGGTGTCTGCCATAATTATTGTAGTCACAGTAAATGTTGCTGGAGTTTCCCTTGCTGAATCCATCCATACTGCTCATGTAGTTAGCCAAGTTATGACCAATGTCACCCAAGATATGATTCATCAGATACATATAGATTCTATGATAGCGACAAGGCTGGATGCCTTAGAGGCGTCAGTGATATGGATGGGAGAACGGCAACAGGTCCTCATTGAAAGGCGGAGCCTGCATTGAGACGCTGGTCACAACCATATCTGTGTTACCGCTTTACTATATAATACACCCAACATGATTGGTCTAGAGTAAAACAACATCTTTTATGAGCTTTTCAAGGTAATCTTCAACAAGACATAACCAGCTTGGCACAAGAGTTAAAGAATCAAATAATTATGATTCAACAACAAACTCAAACTAATGTATTACAGGACCTACAGGAGTCCTTCCAGTGCATAAACCCTCAAACATGGTTTTCTGGACTCAATTTATGCAGTTGGGGACTGACAGGATTTGCTATATTAATATTGTTCATTCTTCTTTTAGTAATCAAGAGGCTCCAAGGTGTGATTCAACATCACTACAAGATGACAGAAAAGTTCATGGCCTTCATGGAGCTGTATCATCTACAAAACAAAAAAAGGGGGAAATGTGGGAAACTGTCTAAAGAATATTGGCTTAAGGATTTAGCTTTTTGTTTGCTTTGGCAGAAGACTGCCTCTCTTGAGGGAACTAAAGATGCCCCTTCGCTATCTAAGCTATTTCCTCCTGTTTTACTACACCCTTTGCTCTACCCCTTAGCCAGAGACAATTAATGGTTTGATGACCCAGCCTTAATTCTGTAAACCTGTAATAAAAGGAAGAGCTGAGCTTTGTTCAGGGAGTTTGGCTCTCTTGCCTTCTCCCCTCTCACTTCTTCAAGGCCAGGCATAAAGTCTCAAGAGCATTTATTTCATCGCATTGTCCTGTGCCCTGCTGGTACAGAGACTGGCATTTTGGTACTTGTGGTCTGGTGGGGTTCAAGACCTTGGAATCCACTTTTACTTATTCAAAGTAGACATCTGTATCAATCCATTTGCTAAAGCTATAACAACATACCCTCTGGGTACTTATGAAGTAAAAAGGTTTACTTAGTTCATGGTTTAGAGGTCTGAGAGCATGGTGCCAGCATCTGTTTGGCTCCAGTGAGGGCACCATTGACTGTATCACTTTATTTATTTTTGTGGTACTGGGGATTGAACCCAGGTGCATTCTACCTCTGAGCTACACCCCCAGCCACATTTTATTAAAAAAAAATTTTTTTTTTTTTGCGGTACTGGGGATTGAACCCAGGGGCATTCTACTTCCAAGCTACACCCCCAGTCCTGTTTTTTATTCTTTATTTTGAAACAGGGTCTCACTAAATTGCAGAGGGCCTCACTAAGTAGCGGAGGCTGGCTGTGAACTCGGATCCTCTTGTCTCAGCCTCCCAAGTACGAACTCGGATCCTCTTGTCTCAGCCTCCCAAGTACTGGGATTACAAGTGTGTACCACCATGCCCGGCTTATTTTTAAAGTTTGAAATAGAGTCTCACTAAGTTGCAGAGGGCCTCACTAAGTTTCTGAGGCTGTTGGCGAACCTGCGATCCTCCTGTCTCAGCCTCCCAAGTAGTGGGATTACGGGCCTGTGCCACCACGCCCGGCTGGCTGTACCATGTTATGGCAGATGATATCATGACAGGAGTGTGTGGGAGGGAGAGAGCACATGGTGAGACAGGAAGCCAGAGGGGGGGTGCAATTTGCTTTTTTATGACAACCTACTCTTGTGGGGTCCCATGAGAACTACATTAGTCTCTTCCAAGGGCCATGCCCCAGTGACCTAATTAACAACTAACATTAAATGCCACCCCTTAAAGGTTCCACCACTTTTTTGTTATTGTTGTTACCAGGATGGAACCCAGAGGCCATCTACCTCTGAGCTACACCTCTTGCTCTTTATATTGTTTATTTTGAAATAGGGTCTCACTAAGTTCATGAAGGTCTTGCTAAATTGCTGAGGCTGGCCTCAAACCTGTGATTCTCCTGTCTTAGCCTTCCAAATACTGGAATTACAGGTGCATGCCACCATACCTAGCCTGCCACCTCTTAATACTGCCACTCCACCACATTAGGGATCAACCCTCTAACACATGAGCTCTCAGAGGACATCATATTCAAACCATAGCAACATCTTAAAACTAGGTGTATTTAAGGTGCACCTTGTTGGGGTTGAACAATATTGCAATCTTTTTTGAAAAAATTTCTAGGGCTGGGAGTGTAGCTCAGTGGTAGAGTCCATTCTTAGCATGTGGGAGGCCTCTGCACATGTACACACACACACACACACACACACACACACACACACACTTCGCCATTGGTGGAGAAGGTATGTAAAGGTAAGAGAAGAGCGAATTAGTTCAGCCTTTACTGCTCACTTGTATTTCAGTATAATACTTGCTCCTGAAGAGTTGTGAGTACGTGCATATCCCTGTGTGCTTTTTTGTGAACGAGGAGAGAAGCAGATCTGCCCATCTAGCTTACAGCACGTGACTCCACAGGGATTTTCTTCCATATCTGAGTGTCTGGCGCTCCTGTATGGGTGGGAAGAGGTTTATACATCCTAGCTTGCTGTCCCATCCCCCTCCAAGCCTCAGCACTCAGGGGCTGCCTATGCAAATGGACCCAATACATTGCATCCTGAGCCCAGGTTATTATTGCCAAAAATGTACAAACATTATCCACCTCGAAGTAAAAGCAGCATATGTTATCTTTATGAAGTCCTTGTTCCATTTTATAGCACCTAAATTTCAGAAAGAAACTTCGCATGCAATCTCTCAGCTCCATGCACTGCACCCCTAGCTACATGGAGGCTCTTTCCCTGTAGTGCATGTCTGATTGAAAATTCAATTCAACTCACTTCAAATATTTCTTGAGCACCTTTATGTTGGCAGCAAAGTGGTAAAAGCCATAGGGGATACAAAATAAGTATAAAGCACAGTCTCCAGCTTCAAAAAGTCTGCAGTGCTACTGGGACCAACACAGAGGAACAATAAGAGGCCAACATGAGACAGAATATATTTACTCATCAGAATACGTTGTTCTGACATTAAATGTGTCCGATGTTCCAGCAAAGGAGTTCTCAGCGAGGCCAGAGTTGTCAGAGTGGAAAGGCTGGGTGCTGGCGCAGAGCTTTGAGGAATTGGGAGCATTCAAATAGGTAGCAGGATCATGTGCAAAACTTTTCCTTTTGTTCAGATTTTCTGCAGAAGGCTGAAAACAACACAGCCTAATTATTGCCACAGTCTATTGAGTTCGCCAAGGAGTGGCAGCCCTCGTGAGGGCTTGCACAGAGGCGGCCAGGACACCCTGTGACACTCGCCTCCCCTCCCTTCTTCTGTGCTCCTCCCACCAGTTAATAAAAGAAGGAGGTCCTAAATGTGAGAGGGGTCCTCATTAGGATTTTTAGTAGTAGGTGGTCTTTCTAGCAAAAGTGGTGGTTTTTCTTACTTGCCTTTGGAGGAGGGTGTGGATGTTCCCCTCTCTCCTAAGACAGGAGGGAAGAGAGCCTGGGCATCTGCCCCTGGCTTGATGCTTGCTCTGCGGGTGCCCCCACCATGCAGCGTGGTGGGAATGTCTTAGGAGGAGGTGTTTTATGTATTGTGAGCATGAAGACTGGTACTTACTTCTTGCAGAGATCATTTTTAAGCTGGGTGCTAGTGAAAGCAGCCTGTGGTGCAGGGCTGTGGCACTGTGTGCATTTCTACCACTTAGCCTCCAGGGTGTTGTAGGGCACAGGTGGTCCTGGGCCAGTTTGGAGGTGGACAGAGTGGGCAGCTTGGCAAAGGAGGACTCTCAGCCAAAGACAGCTATGGGGTGAGTGCAGGGGCAAGAGTCAAGGGGATACAGAAAGTCATGGGGAGTTCTTCCCTCTTGTCCAGGTACTATGTATCCTGGAGGTTCCCATGGGGTGACCTGCAAGCCCACATGTATGGAATGCCTGTCACATTGAGGGTGCTGTTGGTGAAGGAGAACAACACCAATGTGTCTTCCTTCCTTCACACCTCCTCTTGGACTCTGACCCTTGAGGGGGAAGGGGACCAAGGTGAGAGAGATGCTGGCTGGGGAGGACTGAGGCACAGACCAGGCCCTTTCCCTCCTGAGCCTGGACCTGGAGAGGGGAAAAGACTTTACATTGCACGTGATGTTGGATTTTGACTGGGTAAGATTTTCCAATTCCTGAGAAGTGAACCTAAATGACACCAATGTGACTTTTTTTTGATACTGTTATTGGTGAATTGTAATTATACATCATAGTGAGATTCAAAGTGATACAAACATACATACACACCGCACTTGTTTTTCCTTCTGCATTCCGCCCTCCCTCCTCTTCGAACATGTTACTGAGATTGGAAGTGATACCTTCGTGTATGGCCATAACATTATTTGAACTGTTTCTTTCCTCAAGCCTACTTTCCCCCCTCTCCATGTCCCTCCCCATTCCTGTAGACCAGTAGACTATTCTACTGGTCTCTACTCATTTATCTGAAGTCCCTTTTTTTTTCCTGTTTTGTTTCTAAAACATACAAAAGACTAGAAATGGAGCCACCATATGACCCAGCTATACCACTTCTCAGTATCTTTTCAAAAGAAATAAAGTGAGAATACTACAATGATACATGCATACCCACGTTTAGCACCATTCACAATAGCCAAATTATGGAACCAATCTAGGTGTCCATCAACAGATGAATGGATAACAAAAATGTGGTCTATACACACAATGAATTTTTTTTTTTTGCGGTACCCAGGATTGAATCCAGGGGCATTCCACCTCTGAGCAACACCCCTAGCCCTATTTTTTATTCTTTATTTTGAAACAGGGTCTCACTAAATTGAGGAGGACCTCACTAAGTAGCTGAGTCTGGCCGCAAACCTGTGATCCTCATGTCTCAGCCTCCCAAGTTCTGGGATTACAAGTGTGTGCCACCATGCCCAGCTGAAATTTTAATCAGCCATAAAGAAGAAAAAATTGTGTTATTTGCAGGAAAATGATTGGAACTAGAGAGTCTTATGCTAAGTGAGGTCAAATGAGACTCTCATGATTCAGAGGGATTGGAAAGCTGTCATCCTAAGATGTTGGCTGGGGCGTGGAAGGGAGATGCTGCCTGAGCCTCCTGAAGGGCATTTCTCCCTGGCCTCCCACTGGGTCCAATAAGCCAGTTACAGAGACCTGGAGGACTAGAAGGGGAGTTTGGGCTGACAGAGGGACAGAGGAACACAGTAGGATGGGGTGGGCTCGAGTGAATTGAATTGAATTTTTAATCAGACACACACTAATGGAAAGAGCCATTCTATAGCATGTTTGGGGGTCTCCCTGCCTTGCCTGATGGGAGGGGAGGGGGTGCAGGGAACAAGGTGGCCAGGATGACTGCAGCTCACTGCAAAGGCATTGAGATGGGTTTCTGACAAGATAAGCAGCAGAAAGGATTTAAGCAAATCACCAACAAAGGACTGTCCTACAGCTTAAGCAGGCTTCCTGGGGAGGGGCTCCTTCTCCAGAAAGCAATGCCCGCTTCTTCCCAGCATCCCACAGTGTTTTCCCCACACGGGCTAGTTGATTTGTTGTTGCCGCGTGAGTTCCAGAGTCTGTCTTCTCATGATATCCTCGTTTAGCTGTTTGGAAACAGCTGGGGGGGTTTTTGGAAGGAGGAGCACTTGGCTTCTTTTTTCTACTCACCACAGGGATAGGGAAGACCCGCTGACCCTGCTCTTGTATACCTGGACTCAAATCAATTTGGATCTGGAGATGGCATTTAAATTTCCCGTTTGCAGAACAAATGAGGGACAAGTAGGGGCGAAGGAGTTGTTTTTTGTTTGTAGGATGTTGGCATCCTGCCAAGGTCTCCTTCAGAGCAATTTCCAGGGGCTTTAACGATGACCTCTAAGCTGGAGGCTGGTGAGACATGTGCCAATTGGTAGCGGTCGGGAGCTCTCTTATTTGTATACTTCTGTCTGTCTCTCTTACATTTGCCTCTAGAGCAGTGAAACGTTGGATCTGTACACTTGCTGTGCTTTTAGAAATAAAAGTTGTTCCAACTTTGAGGTTTAAGTTGTCAGAGGTGAGAAATGAGATCCCTGCTTTGTTTGGAAGGTCGCTACATTTTCACACAGGTACACATGGTTCAGCGGGTGGGGATGATACAGGGGCCTCTGTTGTACAGACCATCATGGTGATGGGTGAGGGGCTCTTGGCTCAGACTTCTGTGGTTCATATGGAGGCGAGTAGCTTTACTGCTTCCCTGTCCTGCATTGGCGTGGCATCTTTGGCTACTGTTCCAAGGCCACTTCCCTAAGGCTTAGTATCCCTAGCATCCCTGAGCCGACTCTGGTACCTCAGGGGCTGTAAAACCTTGCCTCCTTTCCAACATCTCTTGGAAAGACCCACAAGCTCTCCTGATATGGCTGCTTCCATTTGCCCTACCTAACCCCACTCCCTCGCCTGGGACCATTCACTCTCTTTGCTTCAGTGAGCCATCAGTCTTAGATGTAAAATTATGGATAAAGGAAGGGATTGCTGTCTTTTTGGGGGCTAATCAGTTTCTGCTCCCTGCAACACAAAGGACACAAGAAAAATCAACAGCAGGCTTGGTTCCCTTTTTGTATTTACTAGAAAGAGAGAGGAGGGAAAACACCTGAAATGAGAAGAGAGGAGCCACAAATATATCATCGTATCTGTCGAGTCCTCAGAGCTGCAACAGTGAATGAGCCGAGGCGATTCCTGGCAGAGATGCAGCTGAAATTCTCACCAATGAAGGTATCAGTGCAGTGTGGTCCATGGAGGGGTGAGGGTTGAGCACCCCAGTATTCGGTTTAGTTAATGCTGTTGAGCAACTACTGTTGGCACTCGATGCCATTGCCTGCTTCGGGATTCTTACGCAAAATGTGTGTAAGCATTTAGCTGAGGCACTGCACCCTGTTGAAGGGAAAAAAATAAAACAAAATAAAACCAAGTTAAGGAGACGATTTTGTTTTTTGTCCAGGCCATTACAATAGAGAGAAGGCCTAAGATCCTCAGAACAGCGCAGCTCAGTGGAGTCATTTTTGCCTCTGACTTTTTTTTTTGTTTTGTTTTTGGTAATGGGGAGTGAACAACCCAGGGCATTCTACCTCTGAGCTTTACTCCTACGTTGCTGAGGCTGGCTTTGAACCTGTGATTCTCCTGTGTCAGCCTTCCAAGTACTGGGATTACGGCATGGATCCCCATGCCTGGCTGCCTCTGACTTTTATAGGGAGAGGTAAGCACACTACAGGAGGGAAGGTTTGTTACTGGGACTGTCTTACAAATAGGGAGGGTCTGGGTCAGTTATCTGTACAGGAAATAACATTTTCCCCCCTGTGATTAGTATCAGAGGCATGAAGAGTTCTAATCTCAGCTACTCATTCCTGAGAAACAGAATGTGAGGTTGGAGCATCTGTATTATTAGTTGAATGGTGTTCCCTCCCTCTCCCCAAGATAGGTGGACACCTTGATCCTAAGTACCTGTGCATGGAACTTGATTTGGAAACAGGGTCTTTGCAGATACAATCAAGATATGATGAGGTCATTATGGTGTTCCCTAATCCAAGGACAGGTGCCCTGCAGACTGGCATCTTTAAAGAAGAGAAGACAGAATGCCATGTGGTGACGGAGTCAGAGCTCAGAGTTACATGGTTGTAAGCCAAGGAATGTCAAGGGTTGCTGGGAACACCAGACTCTAAGAGAAAAGCATGGAGTAGATTCTTCCCCAGAGCCATCAGAAAGCAGTGCCCTGCCAACACCTCGATTTCAGACTTGCAGCCTCCAGAACTGTGAGACAGGAAACCATCAGGTGAATTAAGTCACCTGCTCTGTGGTGCTTCATTACAGCAGCCCTAGCAAACTCATACAACCTGGGTCTGGCCTTGTCAGTAGCTTCTGGCTAAAGGGGAAATGTCTCTGTTTGGCCTTGTCATAGGTGATTATGAGAGGCATCCATGAGTCTTATAGGAGTCCCATGAAGGAGAGAACAGTATCTGTTTAAATCATAGAAGGAAAAGTGGTTTTTTTTGGGGGGGATGCATTGTAATTTTACATCATATTGGGGTATAGAGTGTTAGAAAAATACATGCACACAACTCTTGTTGCCCTCCTCACCGAGTCCCCCCCCCACCTTACCCTGCAAGTCTTTGAGATTGGAATTGGCAATTTTTTTTAAATGTTCATGGTATTATTTCTACTATTCCTTCTTTATGACTTCATCTCCCCCCTCCCTTTCCTAATCACCCTCAATCACTCCCCTGGAGTCTCTGCTCATCTATCTGATGTTGCCCTTTTTTCCAAATATCTCTCTAGCTTCCACATATAAGAGAACATACATCTACTCATTCTTTGGGACTGGCTGTACTCAGTATAATATTCTTGAGTTCCATACATTTTCCTGCAAAATTACACATGATGTAATTTTGTTCTTATTTATGGCTGAGTAAAATTCCATTGTGTATATATACCAAAGTTTTGTGATCTGTTCATCCATTGATGGATATCAGGGTTGATTCCATAGTTTGGCTATTGTAAATTGTGCTCACTCCAGTTAGGATGGCAATCATCAAGAACACAAATAATAGTAAATGCTGGCAAGGGTGTGGGGAAATAGGAACCCTATTACACTGTTGGTGGGACTGCAAACTAGTTCAGCGGCTTTGGAAGATTGGGAGATTTCTCAGAAGATTGGGAATGGAACCATATGACCCAGCAATAGTGCTCTTGGGCATCTTCCCAAAGGAAATGAAATAAAAATATTATAATCAGACCTGCATATCCATATTCGTGGAAGGGTGGTTTTTTTTTTTGTGTGTGTGGTAAGTCATTTCAGGAACCCACAAGAGTGGGAGGATTTCTTAACCATGGCTATTTTCTGGGAGCATGAGGCTCAGCATTGTCAGTTAAAATCCATAAATGGATTTCCACTGGTACAAGTTAGGTTCTAACATGTCCTGTGTGATACCCAGCAGTGGGGCCTCCCTACCTCATCAGTATTTGCTGCCTTGCTCCTCATTCCAGTGATATGTACATGGCCCCATGCTGCGTGCTACTGCATAAACACACCTTGCTATTTACTATGTCTTTGTTAATGCCACCCCTTCTGCCTTCCCCTTTTTAAATTTCATGTGTCTTTTTATACCATCTCTCAGAGGAGCCTATCCCCGACCCTTTCTCCTCGCCATTTCCTCTGGGATTTCACAGAAACTGTGCCTGCCCTGAATTCCTCTGTATGTATCCAAGTCCCATTCCTTCTCTCTCTCCTGTTGGGCTATAGGTTCATTACGGGAAAGGTTCCTGGGTGTTCTGATTCTCTGTCTTGCTGCAAAGCTCAATGCTTGGTGCAGAGCAGGTGATAAATAAGTATTTGTTGAACTGAAATAAACTCTGTCTCCTTCAGACACTTCTCGCTGACCCTTAGAGATGTTTCCTCTTCAACACTTCATGTTATCTTTTTTTTTCTTTTTTTCCTCTGAGAGCTCTTTCTCCGTTGTAAGCTGGACCCTTCCAGAAAGGTCAGGTCTGTATTTTCAGGTTTCATTGCTTCTCAATATAGCATTCCATTTACAGTGTTAGTACTCTAGCCACAGCCAGAAAAAAAGTCCTTTTTCTTTGCATAGGCTAAAAACTACTTTTTCTCATCATAAAAGTATCACAATCTCATTGCAAAAAATATACCGAAAAGGAAAAAGCAAACTCCAAGAACATATACAATCATTTATAACTCTATATTAATGTCACATTTCTGTACAAAATGAGCATTCACTTTGTAATCTGATTTTTTTCACTTATCAAGTTGAATTTTCCATATTAATAAGCACTCATTTGAAACAGCACAAAAATGCTTTTCAGGATTTTTTTTTTTTTTTAGTATAGAGACAATTTTAAGCTCCTGGTAAGAACCTTTGCCCCCTTCTGAGGGCAAACCTGGTTGTCTAAAAAAAAACATACATGAGTTTGGAAATGTTATATCTCTCATGGAAGGTGATAGGAGATTGGTGCTAAAAGTAGTAATTAAACTAAAAAGTAAAAGAAAGAAATGTCTAATTTATGAGTGTAGTTTTTCTTTTCAGTCTCAAAGATTGTCTCTTTAACCTACTCAGGTATGTTCAAAACTTGAAAGTGTAGAATTGTGGCTAAAAGAAAAAGATACTCACATTTCCCTGTTACCTTCACCATAATCATCTTTGCCATCATCACCTCTACCTCTACCATCTTCCTTCCTTCCTTTCTTCCTTCCTTCCTTCCTTCCTTCCTTCCTTCCTTCCTTCTTTCCTTCCTTCCTTCCTTCTTTGTACTGATGATTGAACCAGGGGGCATTCTACCTTTGAGCTACACCCCCAGTTCTTTTTATTTTTTTCTTTTGAAACAGGGTCGTGCTATGTTGCTGAAAATCTCACTACATTGTGAGGCTGTCCTTGAATCCATAGTCTTCCTTTCTCAGCCTCCCAAGTACTGGGATTACAGGTGTGAGCCACTACATCTGGCTCCTGTTTTTTCTTCCTTACAGTCATCGTTTTAATCATTATCATCATTATTCCTATTTCAACTTTATTTAGAGATTTGGGAGCTACATGAATGCTGAGATACACAAGAACAGAAGAGACAATTTAAAAAATTGGTGGAATACATTTGCAACTTTTCCCCAAACTTCTAATCTCTGGGGCTGATTACATTTTCTGATGTGGAACTTTGACCTGTGAGAAAGGTCAAATTTCCTGATGTAATAGGTTTTCTTTTTGTCTGGTCAGTTTTCTAAATTTCCAAAATAATATTAATAAAGATAAATCAGGATTTTTTTACTAGTCTTCATTTATATTCTCAAATTCACACACCTGCTTAGTGCTTAAAGGTTAAGCTTTTAAACAGAAATCTTACACAGACCCTCTTGAATTATGTAGGCATTTACCTGGCTAGATAATTTATATGGTTTTTATAGAAATTGTAGAGGATGCATTGCTAATCATAATATACAAATTGATGTTTGCACTTTCCTTTTCATAGATGGAGGTAACCCTGAGAAAGATGTCAGGGTACCATGGAGCACACCCCGAGTAAGAGCACCTGGTGTCTCCAGTGATTGAAATGATATATTAATGAGTTCTCATTTTCAGTGACATTTTACCGGGAGCCAATTAGCCATAGTAATTACATCTCTTTCATCGCGTGCTCTGAAATATGAAGCACACGGGTGTTGGGTTGCTGTGTTTGTTGAACATTTTTTTCCCCATATGACAACACTTTGAGCTCTAAAACTTTCAGTCATTTATTATGTTTCCTTTGCCTTCTGGGTGTCTCAGCATGAAGGAATTTTTTGCAAAGGATGATTTTTATAACCATGCAGATACTGGTGCATACAAATTAACACAACCAAGTACAACTATAGAACATAGTACAGCAATTGCATGTTTTAAAAGGTGGCAGAAAATACAGTGGGTGAAAGGGTGCATAGTTTAGAACAGAGAAGGGGTTAAATTTTCATGCTAAAATGAAGACTGTGTAGGACATAAAAGATCAAATAAGAGGCTCTGGTTTAGTGGCTCTTCTCCATAATTGGGCAGATGCTGTTAAATTGAAAACTAAACTTCTGTTTCAAAACTTGTAAATCCTTCCACAATGTTACTGTTCTGTTTTCTAAAGTAAGTGACCTTTCTATGTTTTTCATTTTCCTCTCAGTGAAATGTGGATCATAATGTACCTGCCTCTTATGTCTGTTGCAAGGCTAAACTTGCAATAATAAATATAATAATATATAATAATATAATAATATATACAATATAATAATATGTATAATATAATAATTAATATAATACAATAATAAATACAATGGTGCTTATAATGGCATATTGTACATACTCATTAAATGCTAGTTGTTATTATTATTTTATTAAGTCTAGTAAGCATAATTTGCCATTCTAAAATGTGATATTACAGAGGTATAGACTTTTTTTAAAAGCACTATTGTTTTAATAAAAATATATCATTGGCAAAAATTAAAACAGTACACATCATGGTCCTTTTGGATTACTGTAACAAAATGCTATAGACTCAAAAAACACAGAAATGTATTTCTCACAGATCAGGAGGCCAGGAAATCCGAGGTCTAGACACCAGCAGATTCAGTGTCTGGTGAGAAGCTGTGACCTGATTCATAGGCCTGTGCCCTCGCACTGTGTCCTCACATGGTGGAGGGACAAGGCCGCTCTCTGGGACCTTTTATAATAGGATTAATCTCATTCCTGAGCGCTCTGCCCACGTGACCTGGTCAACTCCCCACACCTCACCTCTGAATACTCTTGCCTTAGAGGTTAGGACTTCTTCTTTGTCGTCATCTTTGTCTTCTTCATCTTCTCCATTTCCTCCTCCTCTTCCTTCTCTTCTTCCTCCTCTTTCTTTGGTGTTGTCGTCATCTTCTTTTTTGTGGTACAGGGGATGGAACCCAGGGATATTCTACCTCTAAGCTACATCCCTAGCCCTATTTTTTTTTTTTTATTTTGAAACGGGCTTGCTAAGTTGCTTAAGGTCTCACTAAGTTGCAGAGGCTGGCCTTGAACCTGTGATTCTCCTGTCTCAGCCTCCCAAATACTGGGATTATAGGTGTGTGCCACCATTCCTGACTTAGGATTTCTATGTACAAATTTCTAGGGGGACACAAACAACACACAAAGATGAAAAAGAAACTGGAACTGGCTTAAATATAACAAGTGCAAAGAAAACCACTACTAATAAAATGCTTTTTTTATTGGTGCATTGTAATCATACATCTTGATAAAGTTCAGGGCGATAGAGGCATACATACACACAGCACTCATTGAGCCCTCCCCCAGTTCCCTCCCCACTCCCTCTTCCTCTCCACCTTCCTGTGCTCAGCACAGTGATTGGCTTTGATAAGTTTGTGTATGTCCATCATGTCCATTGAGGTGTTTTCCTCTTCAAGCCTTCCTCTCCATTCCGGTTTCCCTTAGGTCCCTTCCTTCACTCCATTAAGTTTTCTCCTCCTTTGTCTGGAGTCCCTCCTGTGTCCCAATTTCTCCCTAGCTTCCGAATATGATGGAGAACTTCCAAAGTTTCACTTTTTGTGACTGACTAATCTCACTTACCATAATATTCTCCAGTTCCATCCATTTCCCTGCAAACGACATAATTTTGTTCTTCTTTATGACTGAGTAGAATTCCATCATGTATATATATTCCTTAATTTTGTAATCCACTCATCTGTTGATAAACATCTCAGCTGGTTCCATAGTTTGGCGATTATGAATTGTTTTGAAAAAACTTTCAACATCAATCTCTCCATAAATATGAATACATTCACAGATAGATCTGATTTTCTATTGGATCATAACATATTTTTCTGTAACTGACCTTCATCAGTTATGCAACAAGACTGTCCTAGATATTCTTTTTGTGTGTTTGGTATGAACTCCATCATTATTTTAAATGGATGTATGATATTCTATTGAGTATACGAATCATAACTCTTTAACCTAACCCTCCAAGGATGAATATTTGGATTGCTTTCTT
Source organism: Glis glis (assembly GCA_004027185.1). Classification (NCBI taxonomy): domain Eukaryota; kingdom Metazoa; phylum Chordata; class Mammalia; order Rodentia; family Gliridae; genus Glis; species Glis glis. Next base: position 65,146 of record PVJS01000529.1, on the reverse strand, counting down.
AAGTTTTGCTTCTATAAAATTCCTTGTATATGCCTCATTTCATGTGCATATTTATTTGCTCATTGTAAATTTAGAGATATAAGATTTCTGCATCAAATGGTTATACATTTTATATTTTGAATCATAGTTTTGTAATTTTGCTCTTCTAAAACATTTACGCCTATTTATACTTAAGGGTAAAAGGCAGAGATAAAAGGTTAATATCAGGGAAGAAAGATATTCTAAGTGGAAAGAACAATGTGAGAAAAAGCTGTGAGCTGGGGAAATTCCTACTGTCTTTGGAGAGTCTTACATTCTTGTCTAGCTTGCTATTTTTCACTCAACTACATTTTCTGGACACGCCTTCGTATTGATGGATATTTATTCTTTTAGAAGGTGCGGCGTGAGTGAACCCTAATGTAGTCTGTCTTTTCACTGTTCTTGATCATTTACTTTCTCTTACTTTAGTTTTTTTAGGATTATGAACAATGCTATAACAAACAGTCCTTAAGTTCTGGGCGTTTTATTGATTTCTGTGGGCTAAATTCCTAGTACTTGGTTTGCTGGGTTGAATTTTAATCTATAGTTTAAGCAGTGTTGCTAGATTGCTTTCCAAACAGTCTGCAACTTTTCACATTTCCTCCTCAAAGTACAATTTTCTCCACTTAGCAACCTGCAATGGATACAGCACTTCTAAGTTTATGTCCATTAGATGGGTGCAACATACATTCAATTTGCATGTCTTTGGTTACCAGTGACTTGGAGAACTGTGGCCTATTTGGACTTGCTATTCTGTAAGTTAGAAAAAAGGCCTCATTTCTTTTGCCCATTACTATATTTTAAAATTTTCTATTTAATGTAAGACATGTATATAGCAAAACATAAACTCATACAGAAGCATTTATAAGGAGAACAATCACCACTTTTCTACCCTCTTCACTCGTATTCCTAAACCCCAAACAGGCATCAGAATCCACACTAGTTCATGTAAACAGAAAGGGGTTTATTTCAGGGTAATTGGTGGTGTACAGAATTTCTATGTTCTTCTGAGAAGATGCAGCCCAGCCAGGAATGAATGACTTAGCCAGGAGAACCATCCAACACCTGACAGTGAGGTCCCTGCAGGAACGTGGTGTTGTTGTTTCCTGACGCTCAGAATCTAAATGTTGGCCGAGCATGGTGGCGCACGCTTATAATCCCAGTACTTGGGAGGCAGAGACCAGAGGATCCGGGTTCGCGGCCAGCCTCAGCTACTTAGTGAGGCCCCCTGCAACTTAATGAGACCCGGTTTCAAAATAAAGAATAAAAAAGAGGGCCGGGGGTGTGGCTCGGAGGTAAAACGCCCCTGGGTTCAATCCCCGGTACTGCAAAAAAAAAAAAAAAAAGGAATCTAAATGTTGGAGCAGAGGAGCGGACCCTCTCCGCCTCAGTGTTCTCGGAGGGAGGATGCTTTCTCTCCAACATGCTGCTGCCTCCTTCCTGGGGAACCCAGCACCTGTGTAGCATCTAGAGAGTTAAAGCATGTGCTGTTTTGACTTCACAGTCTCCGTAGCTCTGAGGCGTACAAGAAAGGGGCCTGGGAGAGCGTTGAGCCAGTTAGTGGCAGGATTGGCTGTGGCTATATCTTACACCTTCCTCTTTGCTTTCTTCTTTGTTGTTGTGGAAATACCTCCCAATTATGATTATAATAAGGATATGACTTCTTGAATTCTCCTCCTGAGAAAACTTCCTGAATCCAGTCAGAAAAATGTATTGATTTTTCTCTTGGATACTTTGTCTAGGGATGAGAATTCTAGATTCAGTATGATAATTTTCTACTTTGAAATCATTGCTCACTGTCTTATAAACAATGCTACTGAGAACTGATTTTCCTTTCTTGTAGATGAGGGTTTTTTTTTGTTGTTGTTCTTTCTTCTTCTCCTTCTCCTCTCCTCCCTTCCCCTTTCCTCCCCCTTCTGTGTACTAGGGATCGAACCCAGAGGCATTCTTCCTCTGAACTATACCCCCAGCCCTTTTTTTCATTTTCGTTTTGAAACAGGGTCTCATTAAGTTGCTGAGGTGGCCCTCGAACCTGCGATCCTCCTGTCTCAGCCTCTTAAGTAAGGGGATTACAGGTGTGGGCCGTCATGCCAAACATTGTGGCTAAAACAATGTAAATATCTTTTTTTCTTTTTCCTTTGGTGCTGGGTATTCAACCCAGGGACATTCTATCACAGAGCTACACCCAGCCCTTTTTAATTTTGAAATAGGTTTCATTTCTCTTTGGAGACCTTTGAATCTTTCATCTCATCACAGTGTTCTATGATTTTGTGAAGATGCATCTCAGAGCGAATCGTATTATTTACCCTCCTCAGCATGCAGCCAACCCTCTCAAAAGAAGAATCTTATTTATTTTTAGTTCATGAAATTTTTCTTCTTTTATTTTGTTGATTATTTCTGCTCCTTAATGTTTTTCCCTCCCGAACTGCTGTTAGATTGATGTTGGGCCTTCTGCATTGATCTTCTATTTCACTCATATTTTATATTCTCATCTTTTTACTTTATGATCTGGTAGTTTTTTAAACTTTATTCAGATTCTTCTATTGTATTTTTTATCCTTTGACCATCATCTTATTCTCCAAGAACCTTTCTTAAATTGATTCATTTTTATCGTAGACTATTTTTATTTTTATGAATGTAGTAATTTAAAACTTTCTGTGAGGATACTGATTAAAAACTTTAACTCTTCCCCTCTCCCAACTCCATCTCTTTTTCCTCTCAGGTCAGCTGTTACATGTGTTTGTCTGGATCTTTCCCTCTGTACGAGAGCCCAAGATTGTCCCTGGAAGACTGTTCAATTGAGCTTCTCCAGCTTCATTCTGGGGCAAACACCTCTGTTGCTGATTGTTCTGAGTGCAGTGTACGATGCCAACTTTGGTAGCCACTTTGATGGTCTTGCATCCAAAACCTTGTTTCCTCTCTTGCTTCTTGTTCTACTCTCTGTGCCTATTTACCAAGTGTGGTAGCAGAATAATGGACCCCAAAGATGGCCACATCCTAATCCTTGGAACTTGGCTAAAGGAACTTTCCAGTGTGATTAAGGATTTTGAGATGGGAAATTATCCAAGATTATGTGGGTGCATCCAGTGCAGTCACAGAAGGTAGCAGCAAGGTCAGAGTCAGAGAAGATGTGACGATTGGAGCAGAGGAAGGTGTAGGATTGCCACAAGCTGAGGAATGTAAGCAGCGTCTAGAAGCTGTTAAAGGCATGGAAGAGATTTTTCCTAGAACCCCCAAAGAGAGGCAACCTTTGATTTTATCTCTGTAACACCCATTTCAGATGTCTGAGCTCCCAAACTATAAGTTGGTGGTGTTTGAAGCCATTGGGTTAGTGGTGATTTGTTACATCAGCAGGAGGAAACTAGTACTCTCAGTCACGGAGCAACTTTGCATGGCCTCCACCACCATGAACTTTGCTCCTTAGTACATTTTGGGTTCTGGATTCCTCCATCTACCTATGGACAAGTATAGAACTATACCTTCTGGATAGTTCTAAGAATGTCTGATAAGTTCAGGATCCAATTTTCCTATTCCTAGTGCTGTCATGAGTTTATTCCCTTTTCTGTTTTTTTTTTTTTAAATTTTTAATTGTCACACAGTGAATTTTGGGAAGGATTGCAGGCTTTCTTCATGCTCTTGGAATCTGACACTGATGAATATATCAGTTTACAAAATGTTTCCCAAAGTCTCATTAGTTTAAAGTCACAGCTGTCAAAGATGGCCCATAAAAAGTAATTCTCCAGTGCTCCCTCAGTCTCCCTGCAGCCTCAATTCAGCCCTCTACGGGCATGTGTGAGGCAGCTATAGAGATCAGTGCAGCCTCTGCAAATTGTACAGTTTTTGTCTCTGAAAGATAACTGGATTGAGACTGCGACCTTGGCCTCATAATCTCCAGTCCACAGAGTCAGCTGTGCAGCCAGCTGAGGCAAATTCCAGCCAACCACTGTCTTGACCTTGGACCTGGGCATGGCCCTGCAGTCTTGCAATGAGAAGAAACATTGCTTTTCCTTAGAAATCTCTGGAAAAGTATTGGGAGGCTGGGTGTCTGCACGGGAGCCCGTGTTCTAGAGCCAAGACTGCGGGTCAGGGTCTCCTCTGCAGCTGTGGGCTGTGACCTGATTTCCTTGGAAAGGCTCATTACTTGATTACTGAGCTCAGCTCTCACATTGCTTCAAGTTCGGAAACTCTTTTGTGCTTTGTGGAGAGAAGCGGTGTACAGTGTGTTGATGGTCTTGGCTTTAAAAGTGGGAAACTTTGGTTTCTGCTAGCACAGGCACAGTCCACAGACACAGGCACTTTCTTCACTAGTCATGTCTGAGACGTGGAAGGTGAAATGCCAACTGTCATTCGTTGTTTAATTGTTTGACTCTTGATGGCTTTTGAAAAATACTAGAAAGTGTCCAGGTTGTAGAACTCAGATGACCCGAGTGTAAAATGTAGCTCTGCGATTTCCTAGCCATGGGACTAGAGGTAGCCAGGTGACTAAACCTCCATAAACCTATGTTTTTCCTTTCAGTTGAAAAGGTGGTTAGCATCTATAACATTGGCCTATTTTGAAGATTAAATGAAATAATTAACAAGAAGTTATCACATAAATGTTCATTAATTGTCTTCATATATTTTTTTAAATTTTGAGACAGGGTCTTGCTAAGTTGCCCAGGCGGGCCTTGAACTTGTGATCCTCCTGCCTCAGCCTCCTGAGTAGCTGGGATTACAGGCATATGTCACTGTGCTGGTTCTTCTTGTATTTTTTTTTCTTTCTTGTACTGGGGATTGAACCCAGGGGCATTTTACCTCTGAGGTATAACCTCAGCCTATTTTATTTTTTATTTCGAAACAGGGTTTTACTAAGTTGCGGAAGGCCTCCCTAAATTGCTGAGGTTGGCCTTGAACTTGTGATCTTCCTGCCTCAGCTTCCTGCATAGCTGGGATTACAGGTGTGCGTCACTCTGCCCGGTTCTTCCTGTTTTTAAGAGCTAGTAATGTACTGTCATGCACTGGTTAATGACTGGGGCATTTTCTGGGAAATGTATTGTTAGGTGATTGCATTATGTGAACATGATAGCACACACTTACACAAACCTGGATGGTGTAGCCTGCTACATGCCTACACTATATCATAATCTTAGAGGATGACCATACATGCTGTTCAGCATTGACTGAAATATTGTTGTGTGGTGTACAGCTGTATTTGGAGATGCTAGTAAAAGGTAATAATTCTTATATACTTTTTATGGCACTTACTTTTTTCTGACACTTTTTATAGCCTTTGTTTTTCTGATTATGAACACTATAAATGTATGCTTATGTAGAGAATTTTAGAAAGCAGCAAAAAGTATGAACGAAATTCTGTGGGTCTCATCCTCTGGAGATAACTGCTGCTAGCATCTTGATGCTTTTTCCCACTGTTTTTTATAAACAGCAATGGAGCAACTGTTCATTTTGCATGTAATCTGCTTTTCTCATGTAATGTTACATTGATGCTCATCATAAGAGAGAGATTTGACCTCCCCTCTCATCGTCTGTGGGAAGGAACCACATTCATTGTCTCTAGACTTGCTAGGATTGGGTGTAAGGAAGATTAGACGGGTGGTGGTAGAGAATAAACTGGGGCCAGGAGGCAGTTTGGCCCCCTATAGAGTAATGTTTTAGGGGATAAAATCTAATGGGTAGATTTTACAGCCTTACAAAGCAATTACTTCTGTTTTTCAAGTTGGCATGTTTGAGGTATAAGAGGTTTAGTGTAATGGCTTACCCCGACCTCTCTAGACTTCATCCTAGACCAACAGAAGATGATGCTAATAAGTGAACTGAGAACCCATGGTCACCAAGCAACCTCCTACCTGGTAGCTTCTCTACACCAAGAAGAGAATGTATCAGTTGGATCTATCTCAGTCACTTGCAGCTTCTATGAGACGTGTGCACCAGACACTCTTTTTCCATCAAAATGGCACCCAGGCCTCTACAAGAGTAGGGCAGGACCCAGTGTGTGCTTAAAATCATGGGATCATAGATCTAGTGGCCCAAGTGCAGTCACTAGAAAAGGCCATTTAGAGACCACAGTCTCCTAGAGAATCCATAATAGGGTTCAAAGGGCTGTCTATGGGTCCTCTAAGGTTCTGTGCACATACATTTTTTTCTAGGAGAAGGGTCCAAAGGTTTCATAAGATTTATAAAGATATCTATGCCCTCTCCCTAATTATTAAGAGCTATTGATATCAAAGAAGGGGTAGAGTACATATTCTTTAGGCAGTCTTCCAGGAAAAATGATTTGTATCATTGAGATTTAGATAAGGATCAGAGAATAGAAATTTGAAATTATGTTCTTTGGCAAGAACCTGGAATAAAAATATTCAATATCATTAAGTAAGGGGAGATCCACATGCTTTAGATCTATAATTATTATTATTATTATTATTCATTTTTTATTTTATTAGCGCATTGCAATCATACATCTTGAAGGATTTCAGGGTGGTTGACATATACATGCACTCATCGGTCAATTAGCCCTCCCCAATTCCCATCCTCCCTGCCTCCCCTCTCCTTCTTGTTTTCAGCATAGTAGTTGACTTTGACATCTTTGTGTAAGTCCATCCTGTGCTCTAGTTTGTTTCCCTCTCCTTCCCTCCCATTTCCCCCAGTTAGTTTGCTGAGGATTTGCCTGCCCCGCGTCCCCAGCGCCAGGGGGAAGGGATCTCTGGGGGTGGGGCTGAGGGCTCACCCACCTCATGTCCTCAGCGCCGGGGGTCTCCGGGGGCAGGGCCCAGGGCTCGCCCGCTCTGCATTCCCAGCGCCGGGGGGAGGGGTTCTCTGGAGGTGGGGCTGAGGGTTTGCCCTCCTCGTGTCCTCAGTGGGGGGGATCTCTTGGGGTGGGACCAGGGACTGACACACCAGTGTTTTCAGTGCTGGGCCACTGGGGGGGGGCATGTCTCATCTACTTATGTCCTCAGTTCTGGGGTGTTCCAGAACAGTGTTGGGCTGCTCATGTGGGGCTGTGGCTCGCTGGCTTGTATTCTCAGAGTTGGGATGCTCCTGTGTATGGCCACCTCTTCTTTGTCTCTCCTCATCACACTCGTTGCCGGAGCAGAGGCTCACGGCCCACCCCTTGAAACCATTATCCTTGTAGGTGTGGGTCTGGATTAACTTGGGCTTCATCATGTTCCGGAGTTGATTGGTTTCAATGGTGGTCTATACTCGCTGGTTTCACAAGGATCTGCTGTCTCTTTGCTGTTGGTCTCCAGGAGTTGCGGTGTAGGCATGGCCCCACATTCTCGTTGCTGAGCTGCTCCATGGGGCCATGCCGTATTCATCCAGGTCCTCAGTGTTGTGGTATTCTGCGCCAGTGCTAGGCTATTCCAAGGGGGCCATGTTTTGTTTCACCCACTCTTTTTCTCAGTGTTGGGGTGTTCCTGTGCCTGGCCACCTCATCTATGTCTCTCCACATCACTTTCTTTGCGGTGACTGAGGTTCATGTCCCACTCTTTGCAGTTGCCACCATTGTAGGTGTGGATTTGGTTCAACTTGGGCTTCATCATGGTCCAATGTTGACTGCTTTTGATGGTGGGCTATAATCGCTGGTTTCACAATGTTCTGAGTGAGCCCCGACCGCTAGGAAGAGTTGGAGAGTTATAGAATGGTGGAATTTAGATTCAGACTCCTGATTGAAGTTTATCATGCCAATTTATTCTTACACCTCACGCCAGGTATGGGAGCCCTAACTCTGCACAGCCGAGATTCAGCGGGGGAGCTTACCAGGATGCATTTTCTTCTCCAGGTTCTTGGGTTGTTGCCATTTGTGGGAGACACACCAGCAGTCGTGGAGCACCATGACAGGGAGTCTGGCAGCTCACTTGACTTGGAGCTGGTGGCTCACTGGGCCTAACTCTCTTGGGCCTTATATACTGTTTGAGGGTGTCATATCTTAGGTGGACATATGCTCTTTCAGCTACAGTTACATGCGCAGTTACACCCAATGCTAGGGTTGCATCATTTGGGGGAAAGTGGTAAACATGTCTTATCACTCAAGCCAGGCCTGGGGAAGTTCCCAGGCTGTCATTTTGAGTGTTTTACTCTTTACTCACACACGTTTGCTTTCAAATGGCAGTACTTATGTCAAGCAATTCACAATTCAAAAGGGCATGTCCAAAGGCACGCTCCACACACATGAATCAGCTGTTTCTTTGCTGGAGGATTCCGGAAGCCACGGTGTTGGCGTGGCCCAGCCAAGATGGCGCCTTTGTCTCTGCTCTCCGTTTACCAGGTGAAATGTTTTGAGCTCCCTACCTCCCTCCACTCCTTCCACTGACTCACAATCCATTGCACTTTGGCTCTCATTATTTTGTTGAGTTTTGGCTGTTCTGCTTTTCTTGTCAAGAAGCAGTCTTCCTGCTGGCCGAGCTCTGATTCTCAGAGCACCGGTGACACGCTGCCTCTCACTTTGCCACCATCTTGGTTCTCCCCTGCAAGGCCTCTTTGGCTGTGGCCAGCTCCTGCTCCTTCTGTGCCAACTGGACCCTGAGCTCCATGGCCTAGAGGACTTCGGCGGCCTTGCCGCTCTGTGACTCCTCCAGGTCCTTGGCCAACATCTACATCTGCTTCCTGGAGCCAGGACACCTCTTCTGGCAGGAGCGCCGGCTGGCCGCAATCGCCATCTGCTGGAGCCGGGGGTGTCCTGGCATGGGACAGATCACCAGGCCCCCTGCATCTGCACACAGCTCTCAGGCTGTGGGCCCAGTGGTTGCGTGGGCCCCGCCCAAATATATTTTTAAAAATGGTTGAAAGACCTCTGGGTGCCAGGGTACGGGCAGGAGAGGGTGCTGGGGAGCGGTGAGCTGTCTCTGTGCCGGGCTCAGTGGTGGTCGGCTCCCAGAGCTCTGCAGCTGTGGCCACAGCAGTGCCTTCCTCCTCGTCCTCTTCGCGGGCTCCGAGCCGGGACGCAGCTACCGCCCCAGCCCCGCGGCCTCCTCCCCGCCCTACTTTTCTTGTTAAGAAGCAGTCTTCCCACCGGCCAAGTTCTGAGATTCGGAGTGCTGGCAACATGCTTCCTCCCTTCATCTCACTCACCTGTGTTCTGTGGATCTGGTTCGACGTGGATTTCATCATAGTCTGATGTCAACTGCTTTCAATGGTGGACTATAATTGCTGGTTTCACAAGAATCAGATGTTTCTTTGCTGGAGGATTCCGGGGCCGCGGTGCTGGCGTGGCTCAGCCAAGATGGCGCCTTTGTCTCCGCTCTCCGCTCACCAGGTGAAACGCGTTGAATTCCCTACCACCCTCCACTCTTCCCACTGCCTCGCATTCCGCTGCACTTTCTCTCCCGTTGTTTTGTTGAGTTTTGGCTGCCCTTGTTTTCTTGTCAAGAAGCAGTCTTCCCACCCGCCGAGCTCCGACTCTCGGAGCCCTGGAGAGACACTGCCTCTCTCTATCCTGCCATCTCGGTTCTATCATCTGGATCTATAATTATAATATTGTTTCTCCTTCCTCCCTTTTCCTCCCTCCTCCCTCTGTCTTTTTATTTATCTATCATCTATATATTTATTATCATTTTTTGTGGTCCTGGGAATTGAACCCTAGACCTCATGCATGCTGGCCAAGAGCTGCACCACTGAGCTTAATCCCCGGTCCTTTTTGTTTTATTTTGAGACAGATTCTTGCTGAGTAGCCGGGATTACCGGTGCGCACCATTGCACCTGGCTTATTATCATTTCTGTTGAGAGATTAGTTGGGCTTCAGACAGACCTGAAAGCAACCAGGAAGTAATGTTTCTATCACCCACCCCTACAAAATCAGAGCAGCTTTCTGTCCTCATACGATTATTATAAGGATTAAATGAGATTCCATAGTTGATGTAAATTACTTAGTACAATCACTAACATATAGTTAATTCTCAATACAGATTTATAATTATTATAATAATAATGACTGACTATTGGTGTCTCATGCCATTATATGCTCTAAAGAAATTTCCAATACTATCTCACTCTGGCTAGCTTTCTTTGGCACTCTGCCATATTTTGTAATATTGATTCTTAATTAGGTCTCTCCTTATTATAAAATATCAAAGCTATTTTCCATGCTCTCTTTAAAAATATGCTCTTTCAATATGTTAATCGATATGTTAATCGATTATTTATTTGTATATTAAGTTCTGATGAGAGTTTCATTAAAATCTATCTTTAAGCTGGGCATGGTGGCGCACACTTGTAATCCCAGTACTTTGGGAGGCAGAGACCGGAGGAAGATCCGGGTTCGCGGCCAGCCTCAGCTCTCTCGCTCTCTCTCTCCGTTTCTCTCTCTCTCTCTCTCTCTCTCTCTCTCCTTAGTGAGGCCCTCCGCAACTTTGTGAGACCCGGTTTCAAAATAAAGTATAAAAAAAAATAGGGCTGGGGGCGTAGCGTGGAGGTAGAACGCCCCTGGGTTCAATCCCTGGTACCGCAAAAAAAAAAAAAATCTATCTTTAAGGAAAAGTGACTAGTTTCGTTGATATGTCCAAAAGGATAGGTTGTGCTGTGCTGTATTAATAAATGATCCCCAAATCTTATTGACTTAAAACAACAGGGGTAAACTGGGTGTGGTGGTGAATACCTATAATCCCAGTACTTGGGAGGCTGAGGCAGAAGGATCACAGGGTTGAAGCTAGCCCCAGTAAGTTAGCAACACCCTCAGCAACTTAGACCCTCCCTGTTTCAAAATAAAAAATAAAATAGGGCTGTGGGTGTAGCTGAGAGGTAGAATGCCTGGGTTCAATCCCCAGTACCACAAAACAAAACAAAACAAGAACAATAGGGGTTTATTTTATGATCATGCCACATATCCACATGAAGTGGCTATGGGTTCTAGTTATGTAGCTTCGTGCTGGTTGGCAGAATAGTCACCATCTTGACTGTTGCATGTCACCCTATCAGTGGAGAAGAAGAGATGTAGAATGTCTCCCCTTGACATTTAGATCCTCCAGCACAGTGATGCACAGGAGACTCCCGATTGCCACACATCGCCCAGAACCAGTCACATGGCCACACCTGGTTATGAAAAGAGGGAGGAAGAAAGACCATCCTGCCATGTAGCTTGAAGAGTAGAAAATCAGATGCATTTGCTAAATTTATGATTAAAAATTGGTAATGCTGAGATGTTAGGTTGTGTGTGGACATTTGACACACAGGCGATTTGGCTTCTCTCAGGTCTCACAGCTCGATGATGACCTAGAACAACTTCTGGGTAACAAGCTTAAGTGCCGTGATGGCCTTGGTGACACCCTGAGGTGCTGTGGAAGGAGGAGGAATTGCATTGCTCTTGTTTTAGTCTGTCATCTTGAGTTTGGGTTGGGTGCGTCTAGGCAGGTGTCCATATGATCATAGAAAGGTGGTCTTTGGGGGTAATATTTTCCTTGTATGGTGTTTGAAATGGTACAGGGAGGCACCTTTGCCAAAAGACACGGAGAGAGAGTGTTGGCATCCATCTGCAGAGATCTGTTTTGATATCCTTCTTCAGATGAACAAAAGATATCCTGTATGACCCTTACAGTTACCATGTGAATTTGGTAGAAATATTTTTGTTTTAGAGATGATGAAATTGGATACAAAGCAGAGGAAGGAGAAAAGGAGACAAGCTATTTAATGGATGTTAATTAACCAGTTGTATGCCAGGCACCCTATGAGACACCTTCACATGTTATGACATTTAAATCTCCCGATAGCTTTGTAAGTCATATATTACTGTCACAGGCACAAGAGAACTGAGCCTCAGAATGTTGGAGAGGGTTGCCTTTGAGCTGTGTTAGGACCAAAACTCCTGATTGCTGTCATCTTCTTGAGTCATACGCTCTCCTTGCTTGGGGTAGTGGGGCTGGAGGGCAAATTTTTGAATTAGTGCTGCCTCTATTCACAGTATTTCTCCTTGACATATTCAACTTGACTAAAATGGTTAAAGGAACTCTTGCATTCTGTTTGGTGGAGTTATTACATAGACTTAGGGAGAGGCCTCCCTGGAGGGGGCTGACATTCTAAACATGTGATGCAGTGTTAAGAGTTTCTATGCCAGGGAAGCAAGATCAAAAAACATTAGTGAACCCAACCTGACAATCAGAAACTGCTACATTCATTGTTCTTTTCCCAAGTTCAACTGGGTTCAGTACAGGTGACTTTAGTATTTTTTTGATAATTCCCAAGATCTCTGTTTCTAATTTTTTTTGTATGTAGAGACTGGTTATAAGTTTTTTGGTACTAGAGACTGAACCCAGGGGTGTTATACCTCTGAGCTACACCTTCAGCCCTATTTTATTTCGAAACAGGGTCTCACCAAGTCCCTGAGGGCCTCACTAAGTTGCTTAAGTTGGCCTTGAACCTGTAATTCTCCTGTCTCAGCCTCCCAAGTACTGAGATTACAGGTGTGCACTGCCATACCCAGCTTCTGGTTATAAATGAACAGGGAAACACATTGGATTCAACAAAACAGCATTGGTGATAATAATTTCAAAGATCAAGCTGACAGTATTTGCTTAACCAATACAGATTTACATACACAGGTCTTAGGACTTTATTTGGGTTTTTATTTTTCTTCATTAAATAGCTTTATGTGGCTTTTCTAATCGGATATCTATGTCTTGGATTATCTTAAGTATCCCCAAAGGTTGTCAGCACACAGTAATTTGCTATTTTGTTGAAGCATTAAGTTTTTTGTATATGCACTGGGGATTTAACCCGGAGACATTCTACCTCCAAGCTATACTCTCAGCCTTTTTTATTTATTTTGATACAGGGTGTCACTAAATTGCTGAGGATGTCACTGAGTTGTTGAGACTGGCTTTGAACCTGTGATCCTCCTGTCTCATTCTCCCAAGTACTGGGACCACAGGCATGTGCTACCATGCCCAGCTTGAAGCATAAATTTGAATCACCTAGTTGTTGAGAAATGTAACTTGTAGAGTAATATAGTATAATTTGTGGAGTAACTTATATACCTAGACATGAGCTCAGTCCACAGCAGAGCATTCGTATGTCAACCTAGCTGTATTTCATACTCTCTATGTCAGTATATAGAAATAACAGATCAGCTTGTATTCTGAGTAGTAACCAAGAACTGGTGAATTAAAAAACGTCATTACTCGTATCCTTGTTGTTTTCTTGGGCAGTGACCTCCAAGTAGGTAGGGGGGAATTATTTAGGACTTTGTTATATTTGTATTTTAATTCAGGGATTGACAAACTATGGCCCATAGGCCAAGTCCAGCCCACCCCTTATCTTGTACTTTTATTGGTGCATTGTAATTATACAACATAGTGAGATTCATAGTGACACATTCCTACATGCACACATCGCTTGGTGTGCGTCCCTCCAGATCTCAACCCACTCCCCGTCCTCTCTCCTCTCTCCTAGTACATGTTAGTGAAATTGGTAGTGATAATGTCATATACGGAAAAATAAGTTTTTATTGGATCCCTGCCCATTTGTTTGTGTATTGCAGGTAGATGTGGTTTCATGTTACAATGCAGAGTTAAGTAGTGATGACAAAGACCTTATGGCCAGCAAAGTCTCAAATGTTTACTGCCTGGTGCTTTAAGCACATCTGTAGATCTTTGCTTTAATCTTACCCTTTAGATATTTGAATGCTTTATGCTATACTTTGTTATAGTATATGGTAGTAATACATGTATCCTATCTGTAAATAAATATAATACATATATCAGAAGTGTGTTTTAAAAATCATTTACTTCTGTAATGTTGACAGACAACAATTACAATGACATACAAGGAAAATACAAAACAAAACTATTAGGGACAAAACAAATCCAGTTTGTATAATAGTGCTGATAATTTTTTTTTTTGCAGTACTGGGGATTGAACCCAGGGCACTCTACCTTCAAGCTACACCCCCAGCTCTATTTTTTATTCTTTATTTTGAAACAGGGTCTCACTAAGCTGCTGTGAGGGCCTCACTAAGTAGCTGAGACTGGCTGCAAACCTGTGATCCTCCTGTCTCAGCCTCCCAAGTACTGGGATTACAAGCGTGCACCACCATGCCAGGCTATGCTGATAATATTTGATGATATAAACAAATCCTCATTTAAATTTGACTTTATATTATTATTATTATTATTATTACTACTACTACCCGATTTTTAATCAGAGTGGCATGATTTGGAATACCAAGTGTTTGAGCACCTCTAATTTATCTTTCCTTAAAGATGGTCATAATACAACTTAGGAACACACAAATGTAAACCTTAAAAAGTATATTACAATTAACAATTTTTTTGTTTAGAGGACACCAGCTTGGCAAAGTGTTCCCTTAAGCTTTGCATTTTTGAAGATACTTAAGAAACACTAATATATTTAACTTATAAAGGGTCAGTAATAATTAACATTACAGCTACATAGAAGTTAATATATATATTAATTTAACCTTTACTATTGGAGTGAAATTTAGAATTCATGGCTCAGTAAGATAACTATAATTACAAGTCTATGTAGTTTAGCAGCATTGACAAAAATTGAAGAATAGCTCTAGACCTCTTATAAGTTTAGAGAACAGTGTTACTGGTCAGAAATAGTCTTGTAACTCTCTTATACAACAATAAAACATTTATTCAGTCAAAGAAAACAGATATAAACCAGGTCTTAAATGACAGGTTTATTTTAATGGTACTAAATATATTGATGGCAGAAGTTTCAATAACTTCATTAACCATTTTATATGGTTAAGATGCAGATACAATGCACATTGCATGAAGAGATCGCTTATTGGCTACCTTGCATGTATAAAAAACCCATATACCTTTAACTTTATAAACTTTCATGAAAAATTTAGATATACAGCATATTTAGCCCTCATATGTATACACATCTATGGTCACAGATATATAGGGTGTCATAAACTATAGCAACCCAAAGTAATAGTTGTTCATTCAGCCTGGTTTACAAAGTAATCATTTAACAGGTTTTAAAATACAGACACTTGAACCCTGATTCTGCTAAGACACAGCTTGCTAGGTAATCAAAGACAGTAAACACAAGAGATTATCTTGATAAAATACAATCATTAAGCTAGTTCTCAGTAAATGTTGAAAGCAGAAAACCATATTGTTTTAAATATAAAGAACATAGGAAATCTAGAAACTTCATAATCCTTATCTTCACCCTACAGGGCCTGCTAATTTCTTAGGCAGAAATTCCTCAGTAGGCCCACATCCTTAATCATAATGGCTCCTCTCCCCACCTGAGATCCCTGAGCTGCATAGTAAACAAAGAATCCATAAGGAAGGTCAGGACCAGGAGCCACCCAGCCACCACCCATCAATGTTGGGAACCTGAGAACCCTGAGGAAGTCTAGACCTCTACCTCGGCTGTGCACCCCACCCACACCATCAGGGGTGTCTCCTATAAAATAAGAACTGTAAAGACCCCAAACCAGTCTCTCCCTCTAGAGATGGACCACGTTCTCCCTTGAACGTGTATTCCCCACTTTCCTAAATAAACCTCTGTCTTTGTCTCTGAAAAATAAAATAAAAAATATAAATCATTTACTTATATAAGGATATATTCAAAAAAGTTTGGCGACAATGGTTTCAAGGCTTACTATTTAAGGGCTACTCATAGATGATTGCCTTCACGGTGGTAGTTAGAGTTATTAAAGGCATGTGTCTTCCTTTTGTGTGTGTGTACAGTTTGTATTTTCATCATACACATTCCATGGAGAAAGAATGACTGTGGTAGCATATTATAGGAGGAATTGTGACCACATGTGAGATAGAGAGGGAGAGATGGGCTGGGGGATGGCAGAGGAGAGAGAGAGAAGAGAAGAGCCAGAGAAAGAGAAATAAAGGTGGAAAGATAGATTACCCTGTAACCAGTGGTACCTGTGCAGCGCTGGCCTATACTCCAAAGTTGGATTGGGCATCAAAATCAGTTCTAATATAATTGCAATGGGCAGCTGACTACAAGGTATATTTGAAGCATTTAAAAATCTCCTCCCATAGGGACCCCCCCCCCAAAGAAAAGGTCCTTGTCTTTTTAAAGCCTGGTTCTCCCATTAGCCAATCCTTCAGACCTTAAATTTATAGGTCTACTTTAAAATGTATTTCTATTCTGATACTGACAGGGGCAACACATCAAGCCATCTTCCATCATTAATTCTTTTTGTTAATTATCTCACTGAATTACTTGGTGTTCAGTTGCTCTGTCACAAAATAGGTAGGAGACCTGGCTACCAAATCATTCTCTCATTTTGGAAAGAGCAGAACACCCGCAGCCATCCTCGCCTGCATGGGGCATGGCAGAGATGGACCCGAGGCGCCCACGGCTGGGATGGCAGTCTTCTGGGAATCCTGTCCTAGGCAGCTCTGACCCCAGGCCGTCTTCAGGGGGCTCACCTGAATTTGGATGATCAGAAGTTGCACCTACTAAGGCTGAAGTTTCGTTATATTACCAGGAACCAAAGCTCACCGGGACTTTCTTGTGTGTGTTAATCTTGACAGAGCAAAGCCATTCCAAGCTTAAAACTAATCTGCATTAATGAACAGCCTCCCCGATTTCCATTTTTATGATGTGTGCAGCACGGTGATTTGTTTCTCTGTGCTTGCAGTGGGGCGGCTGACTGATGAATCACCTTCCCCAGGAAGCTTGTCTGTGAGTGGTAACATCGCCAATGGGTGCAAACCAGAAAATCTGTTCTTAGTTCATTAAAATGATGACATCGGCTCTTCGTTTCCAAAATTATCCCCTTCCCGCACACGACTGACTGAGGTTTCTGTTCTGGCGTGTAGGTGGGTGTGGAGACTTTCTCTGCTCGTGCTGCATCTCAGAAGATGCAGCGGGTTGGGGCAATTCTGAGACACCCTCATTTTGCAAGCGGAGCGGGAGAAGAGGCTGCGGGGGATTTACTAAGAGTAAACACCTGTGCCTGAAATAAGCCAGATAAAAGGGTGTTCAGAACCAGATCCGGAAAGACTGGGACAGTGAGAAGGGAGTGTGGGCACAAAACAAAGTAGAAAGAAATTTAGGCTTTAAACCTGTGAGCATAGAATATTCTCCAAAGTGACACCCCCCATCAAGACCTGTACTATGTTAATGGCTTTATATGTCTTTCCTTAGTTTTAATCCTGAGAGTAACTTTGAGGGAGATGCAACTATTATTCTTATTTCTTTTCTTTTTAGAAATTGAGGTATAATTCACAAATGATGAAAGTCACCCTGGAATTGGTGACTCTTTACCTGTGTGGAAGGCCAGAGAAAGCTGGCGTTGTGTTTTTCTCTTCTTGGAAGGTTAGGTTCTGATAAAACCCCAGAAAGCTAGGCTCTGGTAAAATAGTTTCTCCTAAGGGCAGGATTGTTAAGGTATAGATTGCTCTGGCATGCTTCCAACAGGTTCTCTTTTTCCATCCCCTGAAGAAGCATAAGGAGGCATTTCTCTGCTGTTCAGTGTGAGGATTTGGTAGAGCTTCTGGAGGTAAAACAACTCACAAAAGTGTGGGTGTCCCTTATGATTGAGCCCCCAGGAGTATTAACCTCCGGGTTGTCTGCATTGAGCCTCTAGCAGCTTCCGAGTGACAGCTCAGGTTTCCCTGCCCCAGCACTGATTCCTCTGGAGGTTTGTGTGCGTGGGTTTCTCCTCTAGTAAGTTGTGATTCTCCCCAGCAGCCTGTTTCTCCAATTCCAAAGACAGGCTTGCCCTGTGATCTCACTTCCTTGAAGCACTGTGGATTCTTCCACTCACTTAGCTTTTTATTTGTTTGAGTGGAGTGATGAGTCTAAGCTTCTTTTATGCCAAACTGGAAATGGGAAGTGTTCTTTAATTTTTCAATAATGTTTTATAGTTTTCAATGTTTTAGATTTGTGATTTTGGCTAAATTTATTCCTAAAAATGATAATCTTGTTGATGCGACTAGAAATAGAATTTCATTTGAATATGAATATGTTATCCCACCACCTTTTAGCTGTGATGGTTTCTGATGGCAAATCAGCTGTTAATCTTATTGATAATCCTTTGTACATGGTACTTTTCTCTTAATGCTTTCAAGATTTCTTTTGTTTTTCATGGCTTTTGGCAATTTGACTACAATGTGTCTAGGTGTGAATCTCTGCATTTATCCTACTTGGAGACGATGAGCTTCTTGAATATGTGATTAATATTTTTCATCAAATTCAAAATGTTTTCAGCCATTATTTATTCTGCCTCTTTTTTTTATCTT
The DNA here is from genome assembly GCA_004027185.1 of Glis glis. Taxonomy (NCBI): domain Eukaryota; kingdom Metazoa; phylum Chordata; class Mammalia; order Rodentia; family Gliridae; genus Glis; species Glis glis. The sequence continues at coordinate 46,946 of PVJS01000529.1, read as the reverse complement.
CTTCACTTCTAGAACTTCTACTATGTGTTTGTTGGCACATTTAATGGTGTCCTTTGGCTCTCTGGACTTCCTTCCTTCCTTCCTTCCTTCCTTCCTTCCTTCCTTCCTTCGTTCCTTCTTGCTTCTCATTTCCTTTCCTTTCCTTTCCTTTCCTTTCCTTCTTTTCTTTCATCTTTCTCATACTTGGTATCTCATTGAATCCCTCTTCACAGTCATGATTCTTTTTTGTGCCTGCTCAGATCTGCTATTATGTTCCTCTAGTGAATGTTTCATCTTAGATACTATATTTTTGAGTCCAAGAATCTCTATTTTTAAAAATAATGTTTTTATTGATATTCTCTATTTGGTGAGACATTGTTTGTATTCTTTCCTTTAGTCCCTTAGATGTGGCTTACTTTATTTTTTGAACATTTAAAATAACTAATTTAGAATATTTTTCAATTAATTCCAATATCTAGACTTTTTCAGGGATTCTTTCTATTGACTGCTTGTGAGTGTGAGTGTGTGTGTGTGTGTGTGTGTGTGTGTGCGCACACCATGCCTTCTTTAAAATTTAATTTTTATTTTTAATTGAAAAATAATTGTACATATTTATGGGGTGCAATGTGATATTTTAATACATGTATGCATTGTGTAATGAAAAAGACATCTTCATGACCTCACGTACTTATTTTTTTGTGGTGACACTTAAATTGCACTCTTTCAACAATTTTGAAACATACAAGACATTATTATTAACTGTAGTTACCTCTTAGTTACACTGATTTCAAATCCTTTAGATTTACACTTTGCTGTGCAGTAGATCACCAGAACTTACTCCCCCTGTCTAGATGAAATTTTTTATTCTTTGACCAATATTTCCCTTTTCTCCACCCACTCATACCCCTGTAACTTCTGGTAACTACCATTTTATTCTCTACTTCTAACAGTCTGACTCTTTTCCACATGTAAGTGAGATCATGCGATATTTGTCTTTTTCTGCCTGGCATATTTTACTTAACATAATGTTCTCTAGATTCATCTATGTTGTGGCAAATGGCATAATTTCATTCTTTTTAAAGGCTTGTTGGTATTTGATTGTATATGTATACACATCATATTTAAAAAAAATTCATTCATTTGTTGACGGGAATTTATGTCCATATCTTGGCTGCTGTGAATAGTGCTACAACAAACATGAGCATGCAGACATCTCTTCAACATCCCAGTTTCAGTTCCTTTGGATATAGACCTAGAAGTGGGATTGCTGGGTCATATGGTAATTATTTTTCTCAATACTTCTTACAAAATGGCTATTCTAATTTATATTCCCACCAATAATGTACAAGGGTTTCATTTTCTCCACATCCTTATCCACACTTGTTATCTTTTTTGATAGTAGTGATTCTAGCAGGTATGAGGTGATATCTCATGGCTGTTTTAATTTGAATTTTCTTGATGATTAGTGATATTCAACATTTTTTCATATATCTGTTGGGTTTTCTGTATATATTCCTTTGAAAAAAATGTCTACTCAGGTCCTTTACCCATTGTAAAAGGTATTGGTTTCTTGTTACTGAGTAGTTTGAATTCCATATATATTTTGAATATGAACTTTTTATTTGGTATATGATTTTTTAATATTTTTCCCAATCTGTGGCTTGTCTCTTCATCTTGTAAATTGTTTCCTTATGTGGTACAGAGCTTTTTAGTTTGAGGCAATGCCATTTTGGGGGGTGTGGTCCTGAGGATTGAACCCAGGGATGCTCTACATCTGGACGTTACCCCCAGCCCTTTTACTTAATTTATTTATTTTGAAACAGGATCTCAGCCGGGTATGGTGGCACACACTTGCAATTCCAGTACTTGGGAGGCTGAGACAGGAGGATCTGGGTTTGCAGCCCGCCTCAGCTACCTAGTGAGGCCCTCCGCAACTTAGTGAGACCCTGTTTCAAAATAAAAAATAAAAAAATGGGGCTGGGGGTGTAGCTCAGAGGTAGAATGCCCCTGAGTTCAATCCCCGGTACCAAAAATAAAAATAAAAAATAAAAAACAGGATCTCGCTAAGTTATCACACACCAGCTTTGATCCTGCAATCCTTCTGTCTTAGCCTCCCAAGTATTGGGATTACAGGCATGTGCCAGTGTGCCCAGCTTTTCCATTTTTTTAACCTGCACTTTTGGGGTCACATGCAAAAAATCATTGCCCAAGACCATATAGAGTTTCACCTATGTTTTCTTCTAGTACTTTCATAGAATCATAGCTTACATTGAAGTTCTTAATCTATTTTGAGTTGATTCTTGTATAAGGATGCGAGTAAGGTTCACTTTCATTCTTTTGCACGTGGACAACCATTTTCCAATACCATTTACTGAGAAGACTATTCTTTCTTCATTGTGTGTTCTTAGCACTATTAAAAATCAACTGATCCCTAGAGCCTGGGTTTATTTCTGGGTTCTCTATTCTAGCCATTGATCAATATACCTGTTTTTTTTTTTTTGCTATAGCATATAGCATATTTTTGATTAGTTTATCCATGTAATATATATCCTTTCTTTCCTTCCTTCCTTCCTTCCTTCCTTCCTTCCTTCCTTCCTTTCTGGTACTGGGGATTGAACCCAGGGGCACTCTACATCTGAGTTATACCCTCAGCCCCCTTTTAAAAAAGATTTGAAACAGGATCTCACTAAATTGCTGAGGCTGGCCTCGAACCTGTGATCCTCCTGTCTTAGCCTCCCAAGTACTAGGATTACAGGCATGTGCCACTACAGCTGACTGTAATATATTTTTAAATCAAGTAGTGTGACTCTCCAGCTTTGCTCTTTTGCTCAAGATTTCTTTGGCTATTTAGGAATTGTTAAAAGTGTTTTTTTCTATTTCTGTGGGGAATGACATTGGAATTTTGATAGGGATTCTATTGAATTTTGAAATAACTGGGAATGTGGCTATTTTACCAATATTTATTCTTCTAATCCATGAACATAAGATGTCTTTCCATTTATTTACATCACCTTCAAATTTTTAAATCAATGTTTTGTAGTTTTCATTATACAAATCTTTCATCTCATGGTTAAATTTACTCCTAAATATTTTATTTTATTTTTTGACACTATTTCAATGTGGATGTTTTCTTAGGGCCACACCTTCCTGTATATTTGCCTGTCAAGTAATTTTTTTTGAAACCTGGATATTTTAAAAAATATAATGTGGTGATTCAAGAATGGATGTTTTCCTTCAGTTTTTTTTTTGTTATTTGTTGCTATTTAGTGACTTTTCAGAACTGGTTATATAATGTCTATATGTTTGTCACATGTGGTCATTGAAGTCTCTGCTTGGTTAGCTTAGTGATCAGCTAATGATTGTTCAAAGATTTCCTTAAATGCTTGGGACCAATAAGTCTGCCTGTCTTTACTGAAGGAATTTGTGTCCATTTTGGTGCATGTTTTCAACATCTAGCCAGACAGTTTCCAGCTCCATTTAGGCCTTCACCTCCTGCTTGCACAGACTCTTAAGGCTATCCAGAGGTGATAACTTCATTCCATCTCATGTCTCTCTTGAGCATGTTTTCAGCCTTGTTTATGCAAGCTTAGCCTACCCTTGTGCTATAGTTTGAATCTTGAATGCAGACCAAAGGTTCATGTATTAAAGGCTGGAGTATTGGGTAGTGGTGGAGCCTTGAAGAGGTGGAGCCTAGTGGGAGGCCCTTAGGTCATTGGGGGTGTGCTCTTGAAGCAGATAGTGGGAACCTGGGCCCCTCCTTTTTCTCTTTTTTGCTCCTTGGCTCATAAGGAGGTGACTGGTTTTGTTCCACCACGCGGCTCTGCCATGATGTGCTGCCTTGCCACAGGCCCAAAGCAATGGGGACAACTGATCATGGACTGAAAACTCTAAAACTGTGAGCCAGAACAAACTTTTCTCTTTCAACTTTGTTATCTCAGGCATTTTATCAGTGACAGAAAGTTGACTGATATACCATACATGTGGACTTCTAGATTCCCAGAAATATGTTAGAGTTCTTCAAAGCCTTGATAGATATCTTGTTACACAGATTTTCTGTGAAAGCTTTTTGGAAAGCCTATTGTTACTATAACTCTTATCTATCATTTCAGGCAACTACAGACTTATACAATTGCCCGTGATGGTTTTGACAAATGCCCCCAAGGAAAAGGTTGTTCACACTGAAAAAGGTGCAAGTCAGGTCAACAAAGACATGCTGGCAACTGGGGCCTTTCAAAGCACAACCACATAGATCAAGACTTGACAGTTTTCTGGGAATTGTGCTTTGTAGGAGCTCCAACCCTGTCCTGCCCTTACCCTGGCTGTCATGCTGCTGATTTGTACCATGATTGTGAGCTGATGAAAGCCATGACTAACACAGAGCTAGGTGAGGGGACTGGGAAGAAGAAAGGTAAAATGTTCTATAGTCACTGACTTTACCAAGGTTCAGCATATTTAAAAAAAATTACTGCCTTGCTTCAGTCAGCATTCTCACTACTATAATTCAAAAGAGCTGACCACTACAACATACAGAAAGGAAGACTTATTTGCTCACAGTTCTGGTGATTTCAGGAGTCCATGTTAGGCCATGTTACATCTGAGGAGCTCAGGGCATGATAGAAGGGGGCAGAGAGAGGGAGAGAACAAGGGTTCTGCTCTCATTTCCTAGAGGCCAGAAGCAAGAAAGCAAGAACAAGCAAGGGGATTCAAAGACACAAGCACGGTCCTCAAACCACACTCTCAGTGATCTACCTTCTCCAGCCACATCCCACCCACCTAGGTTACTACCCAGTAAATCCATTACAATGGATTTATCCACTAATGAGATTACAAACCTCATGCCTTAATTATATCAAGTCTGAACATCAATACATGAGCTCTTTCAGGGGAGATTCTATATCTAACCATAATATTCCTGGATTGCCAAAAGCCTTTGGTTAGTTTATAGTGTTCTAAAAGAGTTGATTCTGATAGCTTTTCTAATGATCTCATTGCTTTTATGCAGAAAAGAATTTCAGAGAGTCTTAGTCTTCCATTTTCACTGATATCATCCCAGTTTTTAATTTTCAGTTAAGGAAACTGAAGCCAGAGCAGTTAAGAATTTAACTAACTTTCCCAAGTTAATACAGCAGGGTGGGAACCGAGACCAGGCTGATGAAATCCAGAGTCTGAACTCTTAACCACTCTTATACTGCTTCCACAAACATAAATGTACATACTCTATGTTCTCTCCAAGCCTTAAACATTTTTCACTCACTACCATTTCAGATACCTCTGCAATTGTCCCCATTAATCCTTTAGATTGAGGTTTCTTTAATTCCTGCTAGAGAAAAAAAAGTAGAACTCTTTTGTGAAAAAGTCTGTTTACTTAATTTCTTACATTTAACATATTAGAGGAATTGTAATTTGTGTGTGTGTGTGTGTGTGTGTGTGTGTGTGTGTGTGTGTATGTTTATGGGGGGTGATACTGGGGATTGAACCCAGGGGTGCTCTACCATTGAACTACATTTCCAGCCATTTTTTACCTTTTTTTATTTTGAGACAAGGTCTCACTAAGTTGCCCAGGCTGGCTTCAAACTTGTGATTCTCTTGTCTCAGCCTCCATAGAAGCTAGGATTACAGATGCGTACTACTGATAAATTATTAAAATATTAATATATTACTTACTTTGCTCATACATAGTTAACAATGACCTCTTCTTCATATTAGTATCAATGTCTACCTGTTCCCACTTTTTTATTTGTATCATTAGCAGAGGAAGATCTATAAAGTATCTAAGGCTTAACATAGTCTGTGATGGAAAAGTGGTTTATTAACAGTTCACACAAAAAGATAGCCAGGAATAGCTTTGTCACTTTGCCATATTGTGTGACCAATTTTCTGGGGACAAGAGGGGGGACAGAGGGATGTTTGACTAGTGGGTACTAAGTTAGAGTTATATTGGAGTAAAAAATTTTGGTGTGATATTGCACAATAGAGTGGCTATAGATAACAATTATGCAACTGAATATCTCCAAAAGCTAGAAGAGAGTATATTGAATGTTTTCATCATGAAGAAATGATAAATGATTGAGGAGATAAATATGTTTAGCCTGGTTTAAACATTACCCAATGTATTCATGCATCAAAACATCACATAGTACCTCACTATTATATACGACTCTTATGTTTTCATGTATCACTTAAAATATTGCTTAACAACAGTAGTATAGGCTGAGAAATGTGTTACTAGATGATTTCATTGTTGCAAGAATATCATAATATCATGCTTACATAAATGATGATGTCACCGGTCGATGTAATCTTTATGGGACCATGTCATATATGTGATGTCACTGATTGAAAAATCATTGTGTGGCACATGACTGAATATAATAAAATACTTGGAGGTATCTGAATCTACATCTAGATCTGTATCTATCTCTGTATCTGTGTTATTGACTTCATAGAGCATAGCTTTACTGGCATAACTGGGGACATATGCTTATATTTCTTACTAATAGAATTTCCATTAGCTTCAAGGGGCTTAGGGCTGGGGTATAGGAAGGTGAGGGCTGGATGGAGGGCTTGTCACACACATACACACTCACACACGTGCACACACACATACATGCAGGCGTGCACACACTGTATGATGAATATACATGATACATGTCATCTGCTTTTCAGCTAAAATCTTCTTCCCTGCATTCATGTCCTTCCCTGAAACATGCAAGATCTCACCAGACTCAGGAGAAGCTGTGAAGACTTGTGCTCTGACTTAAGAAAATGCATGAGAAGCCAGGCGTGGTAATCCCAGTATTTGGGAGGCTGTAATCCCAGTACTTGGGAGGCTGAGATAGGAGAATCACAGGTTGGAGACTAGCCTCAGCAATTTCGTGAGACCCTCAGCAACCTAGTTAGACCCTGTTTCAAAAGAAAAAAAAAATAAAAAGGGCTGGGGGGTGTAGTTCAGAGATAGAATGCCTCCAGGTTTAATCACCAGTAACCCCTCCCCCCCACACACAAAGAGAAAGAAAGAAAATGTATGTGAAAGCGGAGTGAGTCTTTTATGTGTACAATGACCATGAAATATGTCACTAAATTGGCAGAGTTCTAGAGTGAAAGTAGAAATTACTAACAATTAAGGGTAGGCAGCAAATGAAAGCTGGGCTGGCCGAGAAAAACTGAGACATATGGTCATGACACCTAACAAAAAAATACAACCAAATAAACTTTAAAGAGCTATCTTTTTTTGATCTTTTTTGTTTATTTGTTTGTTTGTTTGCTTTTGGAACTAGGGAGTGAACTCAGGGGCATCCTGTCTCTGAGCTACATCCCCAGCCCTTTGTTTTTTTTTTTTTATTATTTGGAAACAGGGTCTCCCAATTTCAACATAATCCCTGACTTGGAATTCCCACTGAGCCACTAAGGGATGTACTTCTCGAGTTCTTTGTTGAAGAACTGTCTTGGCCTATGATTCATGTTGTGAGCAGATGTTGGCTAAATCAGGTTGTGTTTCTGGACCAGATCACAAGCTAGAATTTCAAACTTTTGGAAATGAATAATAATTTGGCTTCCTTCATGTCTGGAGTCTGAAGCCCATGGCTCATATTTAACTATCAGCTCAGATCACAGGCAGTATCCAACTTTCAATATGAAAAATTACAAACACTCATGGGAAAGTTGGCTGTTTGGCTCCAGAGTTTATTTTCTCAGGAAGGCAGTAGCCCTTAGGTTCCCAGGCTTGCCAAGAGAGCCCTTCAAAACCACAGATACGCCGGGCGTGGTGGCACATGCTTGTAATCCCAGTACTTTGGGAGGCGGAGACCGGAGGATCCGGGTTCCCAGCCTCAGCTCTCTCTCTCTCTCTCTCCCTGTCTCTCTCTCTCCCTCTACTTAGTGAGGCCCTCCACAACTTCGTGAGACCCGGTTTCAAAATAAAGTATAAAAAAATAGGGCTGGGGGTGTAGCGTGGAGGTAGAACACCCCTGGGTTCAATCCCCGGTACCACAAAAAACAAAACAAAACAAAACAAAACAAAACAAACAAAACACAGATACGCAGCATGATTGACTTCACAGAGCTCTGCTAGCTCCACTTGGATAACAGGGTTTTTCTTTGAAATGTGGGCAAGGATTTCCTTTAGCTTCAAGTGGCTTGCGATTGGGCTCATGGTTTAGGGCTGGGGTTTTAGGGAGGTGGGGCCAGGCCTTGGGGTCTAGAGAGCTGCATTGGCTCCTTACTGCTGCTATAGCAAAGGACCACACCTTAGTGGCACATAGACATGCAAATGTATTTTCTTATCATTCTGGAGGTCAGAAGTCTTCAAAGGGGCTCACTGGGTGAAAATAAGGTGTCAGCAGGGCTGGCTCCTTCTGGGGCTCTGGAGGAGAATGGGTGTGCTGGCTTTTCCAGCCTCCAGAGGCTGCCTTGCATTTCCTTGCTCAAAACTCTCTTCCTCCATCTTCCAAGTCAGCAGCAGCAGCAAGACTCCTTGTCATGCTTCCATCTGTCTAGATCTCTGTCTCCTACTTTTAAGAACATGGATCCCATTGGACCTACTAGGATAATCCAAGTTCATCTCCCCATTTCAAGGTTGGCTGGGTAACAACACTGTAATTCCATCTGCAACCTTATTTCCACTTCACCATGTAAGGCAACACACTCACAGTTCCAGCAATTAGGAAATGGACAGGTATCTTTGAGGGGCAATTATTCTGCCACAGCTACGCAGGGCTCGGGGGCCTGCCCAGGTACCACATTCCATTTGTTGCTAAGTTTTATTGGCCACATTCTATTTGTTGCTAAGTTTTATTGGTTCCATTTTGGAACTTTCTATAGAACAGCCTCTACCTCTTGCATCTCCCTGTGTGCTCTTCCTGCTGCTTCACACCTAAGGCAATAATTTTCCAATAAATTAGTAACTGTATGAGTCATGTAAAAAGATAATCAGCCTGCCAGCTTTGGAAGGAGTGAAAATTATTAGGCACTGAAGTGACCTGGGCAGGCCTTAAGGAAGAATGATGAACATGCAGGGGAATTTTCCAGAGCGATATCCTGGCATAAAATGCAAAGGTTTCAATGGATTAGGAATAGGTGGGAAGAGGGGTGGCTAGAAAAGAGAAAGGCTATGTCAGAGAAATAGGGTGAAGTAAGGAGATGATTGTGGAGGTCCCTGAGTTACAGTCTAATTATTTTGGACTTGGTGTGTGAACTTGCTGGTGCACGAGAGCAACACACACATTACACTGGCTGTCTGAGGGGTGTGTGATTATGATGTCTTCTGGCCAACCTCATCCTGCCTGGGAAGAGGAACTGTGAGGCACTCGTGTGACCTTGTTATAGCCTTGGGGTGTGGAGCGGACATGTACTGTCACCGCAGCTCCACAAAGAGCCTGTAGTACAAGCCATCCTCAGGCCTGTCCTCTTTGCAGTCCTCATTCAAAGAAACTCCAGTTTAGTGTCTAATAATCCTTAAAAAGCAATTTAAATTTTGACCCTACAAGTACTTGGGAGGCTGAGACAGGAGGATTGTAGGTTCAAGGCCAGCCTTAGCAACTTAGCCGGACCCTCAGAAATTTAGTGAGACCCTATTTGTGAAGGTATTATTATCAATCTCACTAACTCATGTGGGGAGGGAGGAGGGGGGAGCTGGGTGAGATGTGGAGGGAAATACATGAAGAGCTGTGTGCATGTGAGTTTTTAACACAGAACTTCACTATGATGTGTAATTGCAATGCACCAATAAAACAATAATAATAAACAAAGCAAAACAAAACAAAAGGCTAGGGGTGCAGTTTGGAGGTAGAATGCCCCTGAGTTGACAGAAGAAAGAAAGAAAGAAAGAAGGAAAAAGAAAGAAAGAAAGAAAGAAAGAAAGAAAGAAAGAAGAAAGAAAGAAAGAAAAGAAAAGAAAGAAAGAAAGAAAGAAAGAAAGAAAGAAAGAAAGAAAAAAGAAAGAAAAAGAAAGAACCAACAATTTTGATTTCAGTCTTGAGAAAAGGCCAAAGAGGTATTAGCTTCATTGCACAGAGCCAAATTTTCAAAGTTCCTCCCTCTCTCAGGCTTCCATACACAGCCCCTCTCCTGCCCCCACCTGCTCCCTGCTCAAAAATCTTTTTGGGGTCACATGGATTTTCTTGCCTTCTTGCCTTTCTTGAGTATTTTTTTTTTTCTTCCCTTGGGTGAAAACCCAGCTCTGCTTTTGCTCCTCCATCCGGGAAAGCCGGTTTCCCCTAAGTGGGTGGCGAGGGGAACGGCCGTGGATGCTCATACATTAATATGCTTTTCCTGCTGCACTTAATTCTCTCAACCCAGGGAGAGCGGGGAGGCCAGGACTGGCAGGTACTGCGGGCCCCCGAGGGCGGTCCCTAGGTGGTTGTACTCCCAGCTAATGGAATCAGTGTTTTGAAGCAGCAAGTCTCCATAGAAGCAGAACGGGAGCCACCACCGACAGGCTGAAAGTAGCTGCACAGTCTTGCGGGGTTTCATTGAAACGGATGCATTCTCCAAATATTGGATTTTAGTTCACTCAAGATACAATTAAGCCCCGACTCTGGTTGTACATATTAAATTATAACAGTGGTGAGGCAAATGAAGAGGTGCTTAGTAGATTTAAGTAAAGAATTAATAGAACAGAAATTGGTGGTGTGAAATGAGTGCCCAATCTAATGGCGCATTACCCACAGCCCTGAAATAGATACAGTAGTCAGAGGCGTCTCTTCCCCATAGCACCTGATGGCTGAAGGTCTTAAAGAACTGTGCAAATTACACTTCTAAAGTAATTAAATCTCTGCCTGGAAGTAGGGGGGAGGAAGGAGAAGCCATCTGTAAAATAGAGTGCAAAGACTTTTGTTTTCTCTGTACTTCTTAAAAGTCAGCAGAAAGGGTTTCTGTGTCTTTCCCCACACTGGGTTTTTCTTCTGTGGGACCACCAGGAATCTACTGATCTGCCATCCCAGTACTTGGGAGACTGAGACAGGAGAATAGCAGACTTGAAGCCAGCCTCGGCAACTCAGTGAGACCCTCAGCAACTTTGCAAGACCCTGTTTTGAAATAAAAATAAATAAAATAGGGCTGGGGGTGTAGCTCAGAGGTAGAATGCCCCTGGGGTTCAATCCCAAGCACCCCCCACAAAATCCCATCTGTGCACAACATCTTTCCCATGAGCCCATCCAGAAGTCAGTGCCTCTTCTGACCTAATGAGACACTAATACCAGGAAGTAAATGTGGAGTAGCTCGTGTTATTAGTGGCCTTAACTCCCCAATGAGGTTCTTGTCCTGAGAATATGGGTCATGTTTTATATACCTTTTTTTTTTCATTTCCTGAAGCACCCAGTCTGGCATTTCACACATAACTAGTGTTGGAAGAAATATTTAAAATATTTAACAACTGGTATCAAGGAAGTACCAACCAGTCAGAACAGATGCTAGAGACTAACACCCAGTACAGCCATACCTCTGTGAACCCTCAAAATGACCTGTGGGGGTATGAAAGCATTTATTCACTCAAAAGATGGACCCAGGCTATATCCAAGGTTTTTCTTCTGGAGCAGAAAGTGTTACCAATATGAGTAATATGATTGGAAAGTTACAGTATCTTTATTTTATAACCGGGCAAACATTTCAAAACTAACATCCTGAAAAGATACAGAAGTTTACAAACTGCATTGAAGTGTTGCATATAATTGCAACATGATGATGTTTATTTAATAATGACAATGTTACAATTTTTTATGGTCCTTTATAAAATTTTAAAAGAATGATCTAGGCATGGTGGTACATGCCTGTAATCCCAGTACTTGGGAGGCTGAGACAGGAGGATCACAGGTTTGAGAACAGTCTCAGCGATGTAGCAAGACTCTCAGCAACCTGGCAAGATGCTGTTTCAAAACAAAAAAGAAAAAAGGTTGTGGGTGTAGCTCAGAGGTGGAAAGCCCCTGCGATCAATCCCCAGTATCCCCCTACCACAAAAGAATGTTTTCATCTACAATCTCATTTTATTTCTTTGCAACTCTAAGATGAATATGGCACTGGTATCCCCATATTACAGACAAGAAAACTGATCCTCAGAAAGATTATGTCCTGTGCATTTTGCCATGTACAATAAATACTCCCCATTCCCGGACATGTATGCATACACTGACCAATAAGAGATGAAATGCCTGGGCTTTTAGAGTGGAGTCCAGAGACCTGAACAGTCATGGGGTTGTTCAAGAATATGAATGATGCAACACATGGGAAACTTGGAGGATGTACAGAATCATGGGACTTCATCTCAGGCACATGAAGCTTCTTAGAAGAAGTGTGTTTAGAACAGGGCTTTTGAGAAACTCTAAAGGTGACGCAACTTCAGGACTTTGGTTTTACAGTGGTCCCTGCCCCTAGCAGCAGGGGATACATTCCAGAAGCCTCACTACAGACCTGAAACCACAAAGTACCAAGCCCTATGTGTACTATGGGTTTTCCTACTTATACATACCTATACTAAAGTTAAATTTATAAATTACACACAGTAAGAGATTAACAACAGTAATAAACTAGAACAATTATTGCAATATACTATAATAAGATTGGAAGCATCACTACTTGAGGCTATTATTAAGTAAAATAAGGGTTACTTGAACACGAGCATTGTGACACTGCTATAGTCAATCTGATTATCAGGACAGCTAGCATAGCAGCTACTGCTATAGTCTATCTGACCCTCAAGGAACTAATGGGTGGGTAGTGCATCCATTGTGGATATGCTGAACAAAGAATGATTCGTGTCCTGGGTGAGACAATATGAGATTTCATCATATTCCTCAGGACAGTTTGCAATTTAAAACTTATGAATCATTTATTTCTAGAAATTTCCATTTAATATTTTCAGGCCACAGTTGACCAGGGTAACTGAAACCATGGAAAGCCAAACCGTGGATAAAGGGAAAATTACTGTGTATATTTGTACTTACATACGTGGCTAAACTTTCTCAGTCTAGCAGAGGGTCCCATATCCTGGGCCCCAGCAGTGGACTTTCAGGAGAGTCTTCTAGTACTCTGAAATTGTATCCAGCATTTTATGCATAGGCAGGGATGTGAAGTTATCTGGGGAGTGAATCCTCTGCTTTCATTAGATTTTCATGCTTGTCCTCCAAAATAGTTCAATAATGACTGCTTCCAAGAGTCACAATTATTTATCTGAAATGAGAAATAGAGTAATATAAATGATGGTTTAGGATTACCACTGATAGTCTGCAAACTCATAATGATGTACCAGTTTAGACATTTTATTAAACTATACACTTCTCATGATTTGAGAATATAGTATTATCTTCTATTCCAAATCTTCTTTTCTGTGTTGCTTTCCTATTTCTTCTATTCCTGCTTCTTCAGTCTCTGTTTCTCACAACCTTAACTTCAAAATCCTCTGTACCACGTAGGGTGTCCAGAGAGCTTTGGTGACCCCTCTAGAGGAGAACCACGTGGTCTACCATGAGCCTCCTTCTGGTAAAGGCATCATCCAGGTCCTCTGAATCTCACCCAACTCGGTGCACATTTTGCCTGAATAGATTTTTTTTTCTATTTCTATATTATCTAAGCCATTAATTCACCAAATGATCACCTTATTGGTGATTGTAACATATTGATTGGCTTAGTTTTCAAGTGGGGAGTAATAAAGGTTAATGGCCCACATTTGATTAGACCTTGTTAATAGGTGGGGCTTTGGAGAATCACGGAAAAGACTGGAAATTGGGGTATCTGGGTTTCAGCCCAGCTCTACCACCTGCACTCAGCATGACACTTAACCTCTCCTCACCTCTGAAACGGCCTCAATTGTAAGAGGTCCTTTCTAAAATGCCATTATATGATTCTTTAATAGGCCACCTAGGTGGAGCGACCGTCATTTTTGAGGGGTGTCCAACAAATCAGAGCTATTTTAGAGTTTCCAAAATGCTTGCCTCATCTATTGCTTGATCAGTGGTTTGTAAGAAATCACTGTGATTATCGAAGCACAGGGCACCGTTTTACAGCTTCCATTAAGAAGGGAAGCCAAGCTGCGGCCGGCAGGCTCAATAAATCACTTGTATAGGGAATATATTTGTCAATTTTCCTGCAGATTGTGTAATTATTGCATTCGTTTTATTTCCAATGCTCATAAGTAGGGATTAGAGCTGACATTTGGTAATTGAAAGAGTGTTCTCCCTTTCATAGCATGGTTAGCAGTAATTGTTAAGAACTGTATTTCTGTCTGAAGGATTTTTCTACTGTGATTTGCCTCAGAGTCCCTAGCTTTTATATGACATATGCTAAGGGAGCTCTTTGGGATATCTGAGACCACCACCTATACCTGGACACCTGCTGCAAACTCCTTCGAAAGAGGAGGCTGGTTTGTTCCTGAGAGTTTGTTCCATTTCCAAGATACTATTTATCTATTTATTGTACTGATGGTTGAACCCAGAGGCATTCTCCGTCTGAGCTACACCCCTGGTTTTTCTTATTTTTTATTTGGAAACGGAATCTCACTAAGTTGCTGAGGCTGGCCTCAAACCTGCAATCCTCCTGTCTTAGCCTCCCAAGTACTGGGATTACAGGTCCAGGCCACCACGCCTGCCTAACAATTTTAAATATTAAGTTAGTGGAAATCTCCCTCTCCCAATCTGCGGTGAGAGGGGATAGTCAATTCCCTTCCTTTTTTGTCCCTGATTGCTCACAAACCCTGCCCACCAGCACATTCAGGGCCAACCTTCCTTGAGCCCTCACCATGTGGCAGACCCAGTGCAGACTCATGGGCTCATCACGGTGACCCTAAGGGCATGTTACAGGCGTCACTCTATGGGCTCCTGAGCAGGACCCTCCCCTTTCCGCTGGCATCTGCACATTCACACTACTTTTATGGGGTTTGTTTTCTCATTATTGTTAGCCCTTTTCTATCTGTAATGGCATTAGGTTTAATTAGCAGTTTTCCCCTCGATGCTATTTATCTCGCCCTTTCTCTTTCTCACCCCCCCCCCACAGTCACATACACCCCTTTCTGCAGAAACAAGCACAGATACATGTACACATATATAGTCATCTCTTGGTGGCTGATGGGAACTGGTGCCAGGATCCCCCACAGATACCTAAATCTGCAGATGCCAGGTCTGTAGATTGTCAGCATAGTATTTGCATGTAACCTATACACATGCTCCTTCTATACTTTAACTCTAGATTATTTATAATACCTAATACCATGTCAGTGCTATGTAAATAGCTATTGCACTATATTGTTTAGGGAATAATGAAAAGAAAAAAAGGTCTACACATGTTCAGTCTAGATGCATTTTGTTTAAGAATATTCTCAAACTGTGGTTGGTTAAACCCACAGATGCAGAACCTCTGGTCATGGATGGACAACCGTATCTCATAGAAGCTGCAACACATGCATGTGCGTGCATGCACGTACAAACACACACACACACACACACACACACACACACACACATACTTATTGCAAGTACCCCTCCCCTGTGCAGTTTCCAAATATCTCTGTTGTTTCTGACCCTGGACTGTGGCTCCTGCTGTGTTCCAAGCCATCCCCCTCCGTCCTTACTTCCCCCTTCTGAGAAGTATTCTTGCTTCTGCACCTTGTTGAAGGTTTATGGGGCTGAGGGGTTAAGGTCAAAGTCTCTGTCCACCTGTGAGCAGTATTTAGGCAGATAGAGGACTGAGATAAGGTTGGGCCTGGTACCTGACAGTGGGGTCCTGCAGCTGGGTTGATATTGGAATGTAAAATGTTCTACTCAGAAACTCTAGGAACAGGGCTGGGCCAGCCACGCAAGGGGAGGAGGCCTGGGACTGTATGGAAAAGGATCCTCAGTGGGCCTTCCTTCCACCCCTATCTGGTCCCTGCCTCTCCAGAGATACTCCGTACTGACTTAGCAATATTGACATCAGATTCCTAATTGTGTGATTTTAGAGACAATCACTTCTCCACTACATGGCTGATGCCAGAAATTCCCTGTAAAGTGAATGAATCAGGTGCCTAATCTCAGGTTTACAAATAAGAGGAGGAATGTGGCTATTCTGGGAGAGAGGACAGAGCAGCTTTCAGGTGCATCTAGGAGCACATGGAGCAATGGGCCAGGGCTGGGGAGAACGGCCTCGCCACCAGCCCACTCGGCCTCCACCAAGCCGCCACCTCTGTCCATGTCTTATTTTTTCCCATCTGAAAAAGGAAGGGTCTGCCCTGGAAAAGCTAAAGGCCCTCAGTGCCAATTTCCAGCTATGTGTATTGTGGTAAATTGCCATTGAAGCATTTTCACGTTTCAGTGGGGTGAGGATGGGATGGGGACACAAGGGAAACATCCTTAAGGGGATGCAGATGAGGAAGGGACATTGGACCTGAGGTTTGTCCTGCAGACTTGAAACTGGCAAATCATAGCTTTGTCCAGAGGCATGTGAGGTTATGTGCAGCCGGGCATGCTCCCATCTCCATGGGGACTGAATGATGGGGGCAGAGGGTCTGCAAAGGTGAAAAAGGGACAAGGAAAATAGATGTTTCACAAGTTCATCTAGAGTCTCCCAGCTGCATTAGGTCAGGAGCCATAAGAATTGCAGAGGCTAAATGAGCAATGTGTGCATGCATGCTTCTGATACCCTGACACTTATCAAAACGTATAACTATGATGCACCCATAAATGTAATAAATAAAAAAATGGAAAAAAAAGACAGGAAAAAATAAGGGAAGGGGAAGGGGAAGAATGAAGTTCATTAAGGGAATGTCTGCCATCTACCATATTTACATATGAGAATATACCAATGTCAATCTTAGTTCTCTGTGTTGGGGGGAGGGGCACCATGCTGCGTGCACGTATGTTAATGTCAATTTGATTTCCATGGTGATGCGAGACTATAATGCACCAATAAAAGCACATAAAAATTGAAAAAAAAGAATTGCAGACATATATGACTCCTGCCTAGTGAGATCTCACGAGCTGTGTGGCCATGGGGAATGTATTTTACCTCTCTGAGCTTCAGATTATTCATCTACAAAGTGGGCATAATGGATTTCTGCCCAGGAGACTGCATGAGCTAGAGTATGTGGAAGCACTAACTAGAGAGCAAACTTACAGGAGGAGCTTCCGGTTGTGGCCCAGACACTCGACCCAAGATTGTAGCAAATTCCTCAGCCCAGAAAACATGAATGAGTCGCGTTTGGTTCTGTTGGTGCTTGGAAAGCGTTTGCTTTTTAAATATTCCTGCTTGCTGGAGGCTTTCTAAAGGTCAGTTCTTTACAGCTTGTTAGGGAAGCTGATTAAATCATCTGTCAGTTTGGGAAGGGAAAAGCAGATGGGTTTAAACAGTACCCTCCCGCATGGTTAACATTTTCTTTTAAAAATCAGGATGAAGTTGTTGGGGTTGCCTGTCTTATTCTCCAAAGGAGGCTGTGGTGCCGTGGGCTGCTTCCCTGCTTGTGCCAGTTACTACCCTTGTTCTCATCACTGTCAGTTATAGGAGAATCCATCATGCCTGTGACTCACAAAGGGGCTTCATTTCCACTTCCCATGAAGGAGTGGCAGGGGCATATAACTTCCGGAGGTGAGCAAATTGGATTGATTACTATGAAGGCTTCTGTCCTAATCTTGCTGGCAAGACCTCCTGGCTGTCTGATCCACTCAGCAGAAGTCCAGAGAGAAGGCGCAGGGTTAGGATTCCATATGTTCACCTGCAAGTCTAGCAGCATTTCTATACTGAGTCAGTATTCAGAAACACAAAAGCATCTTTATTGCTATAAAAAAATCCCCCAAATATCATAACCAGGTCTCTGGGTTATATACTTCCTCTCTAAGAGACATGTAGGAATCCATGTATATGTGGTTTCTGATATATATGGAATGGTAATTGGTGCATTTCTTTCCTTGTTCTTTCTTTTCTTATTCCCCTAGGAGCAGATTGCTGGCTCAGCACTTGATTGATTCAGACTTACACTGCATGGCAGAAAGCAGAAGTAGACTCTTAGTTCTTTTGTTCTTTGATTTTTCAAAAGTATAATTGCTTTGGAGAATCTACAGGGTTTCTTGAGGAGGCAGAGGGAAAGGAGAAGTGATTTTGAAGGTAGGATCTTGGAGGGCTGAGGATCTTGGAGAAGCCAAGAGACCCTCTCTTCTGACTCCCAATCTACTGAGATCGGAACTGCTACAAGCTGGGAGGGATGAGGGGTTGGACTCTGATGTGTAGCTTACTTAAGTTCTTGTCTTCAAGAGGGAGACAGTGAGATCAGAACTCAGCATTTAATAGACAGAAACAGCCAAGCTCCTATGCAGGGGAGAGGTCCCGAAAATGGTTGCTCCTGCTCGCTCAGGAGACTAGCTTTTATAGTCTGGCAACATATCTAATTGGTCCATTTTGGGAACCCAGGGTCTGATTGGTTCGTTTTGGATTAGGGACCTGATTGGTCTCTTTTGGATCCCGTCTGTCTGGTTTGGCAGGCATTTCCAATCTCCTGGTGCCGGCCTGCTCTTTTTTCTGTTGGCATCCCCACTCAATTCTATGGTCATTTTTGGAACCCGCCCATAGGTGGGGCCCGAGTTTTGCTCCCAGCCATCGCTTGAGGCCCTCCTGCACCTAACCTAAGCTGCCCCTGTCTAGTAATTGCTATCCCTGATCACCTTTGGAGTTGGAGGCCCAGGAGAACTTACTGATTCTGATATGCTCTATGCATTTACTTTTTTATTACTCCTGGGAGTCCACTTCTGAGTCTACACTCTACTCTCCCTCTCTCCTTCCCAAGGCTGGTGGTTTTCACTTTTCTCTTTTTTTTTGCGGGACCAGGGTTTGAACCCAGGGGCATTCTACCTCCGAGCTACACCCCCAGCCCTATTTTTTATTCTTTATTTTGAAACCGGGTCTCACGAAGTTGCGGAGGGCCTCACTAAGTATCTGAGGCTGGCCGCGAACCCAGATCCTCCGGTTTCCGCCTCCCAAGTACTGGGATTACAAGCGTGCGCCACCACGCCCGGCGTTCACTTTTCTCTATGTAGTACCTAGTTCTCCTGTTTCTGGCATATAGTGGTTTTATGAAATATGGAGTTGCTTATGTTGCCAAGGAAAAATGCTCATTTTCCAAAGGAACCAGGGGGTCTGTATCCTATAGCACTAAGTATTGTTGGGAAGTTAGAACCAAAGACATGTTATTAAATCCTTTCCAAGTAGGATTGTGTTTTAAGACTGAACAAATAATAAGAGTATGCAATGCTTTCTATGGGTGTTAGCATTTCATTTTTATTTCACATTTATTGAATATTCAATAAAAGAATATGACATCCTTTCAAATAGTGTTCTTGTAACCTACTGCTATGAAGCTAAATGAAGACAGAGAGCAGATCTGTGCTATCAGCACAAGTAGCATTAAACTAATTCTCGGACTTACATTTTTCCTGTATCGAGCATGTTCCAAATGTGCAGCATTAATTGCCTTGGTTCCTGATATTAGCTGAGTAATTTCACTTGCATATTGCACTGCATTCTACAGTTCAGCACTTTTGTTTTAGAATGTTCATGAACTTGAATTAGTGCTATTGTAGGATAGTGATAATATGATTCCATTCACTCATTCCACAGAAATGTATTGGGAGCCTGCTCATTGCCAGACATTGCATCAGGTTCTGGGGACAGAGACGAGTAAGACATGCTACCTTCATTGTTAATGATTTTGTAGTCTACTGGGCAAGACAGACTCCACTCACATTGTCCTAATGAGCTTTGCTAAGTTCCATGACAGTGATGGGCAGGAGGTGATGTGGTGGTCGTTTAGTTCAGGCTGGGGGAGGGGACAGGGTAGACTTCCTGAGGGAGAGAAGAAGGAGTATTTAAAGGAAGTGGGGGGGGATGAACAAGAGGCAATGGCATGTTCCTCCCAAAGTACATGGCAACTGGACATGACTATTTGACTCAGGAATATTTTCTGATTTCAAAACATGAACCCATAATTTTGGGTTGCAATAGATAATTTATCCCAGTATTGGCCTCTCCCAAGTTTGTAGAATGGACTCTTTCAATTATTATGCATTTTTTGCATAGGAGAAGTAAAAGTACTCTGAAAAAATATGAAGCTATGGGCAGAAATGCAACATTTAGCATTTTTGATTGATGATTGTTTTATCTGGAATGTTACAGTACTTGTCACACCCCAGGATGCCTCCAGGAAACCCAGCTTCAGGAGTCTACACTCCACCCTCCTGCCTTGCCAACAGGCGTCCCGTTAGGCTGCTGGAGCTGGACATTCTTGCCCTCTAACCCCTGGTCCTCCACAAGGCTGGAGAAAATGTCTGCTTTTCTGATAGAGCTATTCCTTGGACTTGCAAGTTCCCCAAAGTAAGAATCATGTGAGCAGAGTATTTTAATTGCAGCAGAGATGCCAAGTGAGACCAACATGTCCACTGATGTAGCAGTTAGGAGACCACTGGTGACCTTGGCTCAAGCAGATCCAAGAAGCTAATTGAGGCGGGCTGAGGAATGAGTGAGAGCTGAGAACATGGAAATCTTGAGTGGAATTGTCTCTGTTAGAATTTGGCTTGACATAGGAGAGTAGAGAGAAGGTGGATGCAGGGTCAAATAAGGGTATAGGGAAAGCAATTACAAATGTTTCCCATACTACTCATTGTACCTTTTCATGCTTTCAAATCTGAAAGTCAATTAAAAAAACCAAAACACTGATAGATTTCAATTTACCCATAAGTAGCCATTGCTGCCTAAACAGAAAAACTTTAACACACTCCATCCATCTTTCACCAGCAGAAAGAAAATGCAGTTCATTTTTTTCCCACTTCCAAATCACGAAGAGCAACACTTTGGGAAAATTCTTGTTACTGTCATCTTGCAGAAATAGACTGTCATTCTGCAAATGGGCACCATGTCATTACATGCATTTGTACTGTCTCTGTACATGCAGAGGCCCTGGGATTCCTATTTCCAGAGTCTGTCTGTCATCTCTTATGGGACCTTCACACCTCAGTGACACCGATTATCTCATGTCACAGTCCATCAGTTGGCTTAACTCCAGAAGGATGTGAAATTGCCTAACAAGCCTCCAAATGTGAATGGCTCCACATTGGTCTAATCGCACATGATGTTGTCCTGTCTCATCTGTTCCTGTAGAGCAGCTGCAGCTCTCAGCTGTTAGACAGAAACAGTTTCTGTTTGGCTGGTTATCCCAGCTTGGGGGGGAGGTGTCTTTCTCCCCTTTCTGCAATTCTTGGGTTGAGTTTCACTCTGGAAGTACACCTTTCCTACTGCATCCTACCCTGCCCTTCCTCTCCCACTGTAACCTTCCCATCATCCCATCCCCTAAAATTGATCTGGGCAATCTGGCAATTTGGCAGAGTTGTTTTATGCACAGGTTTTTAACTGTGTTTGGAGTGACAGAGTCTATTGAAATCCTTGGAACCTTGGGCAGGAATAATGCACACACCTGTGCATATATGATCAACAAATTTTGAAAGTTTGGGGAAGCAGATGCTCTCCCTTGTTGCCCACCATGCTTTGCAGAGTGCTCATCCCAGGGTCTTTGGCAGTCTGTTAGCTGTCAGTGGGAATGGAATGGTGGTGGTCAACACTGTACCCTTCATAAAGGTGCACATTCTCTGAAGTGTCTACACTGTGGTGCATGCACAGATGAACAAAGTGATGATCCCACCCTCAAAGAGGGGAAAGCAGTAAGGCAGAAGGCTAGAAATGGTATCATATATGTGTGTATATCTATGTATATATGAAGCAGCTGCCCCAAACAATTCACTGAACAAAGTACTGTCTTATACCAGGCATGTCTATTTCCTTCCTCTACAAAGTTATCAGCCAACCCCAGTGGCCTCCTTCATGATACTGCCCCCAGCTCCCCAATCTTTTATATTATACATATAACAGTATATTTATATTATATTGTATACTAATATATAATATTATATATTATAGCAACATGGTATTATATAACATATTAAGATAACATATTAATATAATATATTAATATGTTATATTAATATAAAAAATATTAATATGTTATATATCATATAAAAGATCGGGGAGCTGGGGCACAGTGTCATGTCATGAAGGAGACACTGCCTGGTCTAAGGCTGTGCTTTCTTTAGTGGTTCAGAAGTGCTGGGGCAGCTTCTTCTTCACTGAACTTGTATTAACTGTATTTTCTTATTTTATGAGTCCTGATGCTCCAGCATTTGTAGCCCTGCGGCTGGAGAGAGATTGTCCCTTTCAGGGCTAGCTAGTTCTTAGATAGGGCTAAGGGCAGAGGGCCCACCATGGAGCATGCCTTTTGTATGCACGCCAGAGCCACACTCTGAGCTGCCTCCTATCTGGCTTTTCTACTCCAGGAGGCAATGTTCTTGTGCCCTAAGCAGCCCGGCACAGGTACCGGGCCTCCCCTGTATCCATCAGCTCTCCAGTGTCATTCACACTAGCCAGGCCTGACCTCTGTCCTCTGCCCTGCCTGGCCTTTCCTTGGGGAGCACAGTCAAGGATGGGCCATGTTCCCCCCTCCCCGCTTTGCTCTCTGACCAACTGGAGTTTCCCTGTGTGGCTCTGTGTGGTATGGCCTCCATTTCCCTCTTGGAAATGTAAAGTCATGCATCGCTTAACAATGGAGATTTGTCCTGAGAAATCCATCGTTAGATGATTTCATTCTTGTGTGACCATGGTAGAGTGCACTTAAAGTCAGATAGCTACAATATCACTTGGCCATATAATCTTACGGAGCCGCCATCATATACATAGCCCGTTGTTGACTGAAATGTCATTATATGGCATGTAACTGTAATAAAAATCTTCTTTCAGTGGCATTGGCCTCTCCATGCCCCCATACATGAAGGTCTCCTGGGTGCACTCTGAGACAAAGGTGGGCTCTGGGGAAGAGGCCGCACATGTAGGGATGGGGGACACTTGGGTCTCGGGCCACTGCTTCTTAGGGTGCATGGGGTGAGGGTGAACCTTTCTCTTTGTCATTAAATTTTTTACCAAAATCTGATTTCTACTGGTGGTATAATATTATATCTAGGTATATTCCATGATTAACTTAATCAGCCTCTTGATTTGGATTGTGGTTTTCATTTTTTTGGTAACAAATATTTTTGTGATATGCACTGTTTTAGATAAAACGTGAACATCCTAATACTCTTTAAAATTCTTAAAAGTAAAATGACCGGATCCAAAGACACATTTTTAGCTGAAAGGGAATGAGCTGAGAAGAGATGTGTTCCATGAAAAAAATCTAAAAGTATAGACTATTTTTGATTTTGTTTATGTTTCTTAGTTTTAGAATATGACTTAAATCATGACTTCCTAGATAAGATAAACAATTTTAGCATGCAATTTTCCTTCCTTCCCTTCCTATACTGGGCTAATTGCCAGTGGACAATTTTAAATGTCACACATATTTTAGTCTTTATAGTTAAATCAATTGATGTAATACATGGCCACTTCCCGCGTGTTAATGGGCACGGACAGTAAAGTTGTTAGACCGGGATTCCATCATTGTCACGACAGCTCGTTAAGTGTTTCAGCACGCCTGTCACCATGCTTTGTTGTAATCGACTAAGTCCTCACCCCAGATCCTGCATTGCTGAGGGAGCAAAGAAGGTGGCGATTGTGGTTGGAACCTTGGAAATGTGAAGAAGTGAAATGAAGTCCCAAGTGTGACTCTAACTCCACAGCAGACCTTCTTTGAAAGCAGAGACTCTAGAACTTCTACATGCCAGTGAATGTTCCCTCTTCCCTGAAGGCACTTTTTGCCCTGAGAGAGAAGCCTCTATTACATTTTTGGAGAGCCTTGGTGGCCTATAACCACATTTAATTGATGCTCTTCAGTGGCAGCAAATCTCTATTCTTCAAGGGTAGATTTGCTTATTGATAAATGCCATTTACCATTAGGAACCCAGTCTGAAGTTGTTCTAGGTCAAAATGAACTATAACTTCAAAGCAGTTGACTGGTAAGAAAGAAGAATTGTGACCCTGTGGCTTCAATACAGACTGTACAGACAGTTCTAAAGGAAATATTCCTAGACTGTTTTGAGCAATAGCAGCATCATTTGCATGAACCTTTGGATTCCCAAATGGACGACTTAGATGTAACACTTCTGGACACACAGACATGCATCTTTCGTGTACATCGATATTGGCAAAGAGTTCTGGATGCGGACTGGATGTCTACCAAGGGCTTAACTCTGAGATTCTTTGCTTCGGTTATCAATTTAACTAGTCAGAGAAAGTGAGGGAATGTGTCAAACCCAGCTTTATACAATCCATCACTGATGTTTGTCTCTATAATTAGCGCAAGAGAACATCTTCCTTTTTTTTCAGTTTCAGATCATTGTTTCTCAGGTACCACAGAAACTCAAGAAATTTCAAAAGAAGGATCCAGGAGGGAAATGGGATGCACTCCTAGCTGAGAGTTTGGGTTGGGTTGACTGTGGCCCTTCAAGAGGTCACATTACATCATTCTCATCAGCCGCATAAGCCTCTACTTCATTGTATTGTTGCGTCTCTGAGACACTTCTGGGGACACAGTCCCAGTCTTTACTACCTCATGGGGTTATTGTAAGTGTCAAGAAAGGTAACGCAGACAAAAAGCTTTTAAAATATTTTCTACTTACATTATCATTACTAGGTTGTGAGTTAGCTCATGATATATAGTCTTGGAAATGGACTACTAGAATATTAAAAATTTGAGATCTAGAATTGGTGCTACAACTTAGAAGTCATCTCAAAGGTGACTTAAGCAAAGGGAATTACTGGCACAGTAGCAGGTGCTCTGGAGAAAGCTCTGCTCAGACATGAACCCACTCTTCGAGTCTTCGCCTTCTCCTGACTGCTCGTCCCCAGAATGGCTCAGCTCAGCACCTGGATTTAAGGTCAGGCTTGGGGATGGAGTCAGCTGGTTCCTCAAGGAGTTTTGTTCCTGGGGCCTCTGGGCCAGTTCTGTGACCTCTCTGTGCGTATGCCTACAGGGTACACTGCAGGACAGAGTGAACTGCAGAAATTTTATGGTGCAGGGAAGAACATAATGAAAGTGGGAACTACTCATTCATAACACAAATAAATGTACACTCAGACCTTACTGTAAAGCATAGCACTAAAAGCTGGTACTGCAGATGGGAGCATTAAGCAGACAAGAAAATCAATGCAGAGAAAAGTGAAGCTGTTTAGAAGGGAGGGCACAGGATGGCCAGTGGACATGGATAGGAGAAATTCTCTCAAATCTATCCATTCCCCCAATGACTGCCATTTCCCAGTCCAAACTACCATCATTTTCTGCCTGTCTATGAGCCTCCTCCCCGGTCTGCTAATAGTCACTCTGGCCTCATTCCAGTGTGTTCTCCTCCCTGCACCCATCTTTAAAACACCCAAGGCTGATCATGATGTCCCTCTACCCAAGATCTTTTATGGCTTCCCATGGTACATAATATGAAGACAAAATGCTTAAGCTGACCTGTAACACGAGCCCAGTCTGGTGCTGGCTCCCTTTTCTACCTCATCTTGCACCCTCTTCCTCCCACGCAGTGTTTAAGTCACATGCTGGTCCTCTCTTCACCCCTTGTGGTCACCATGCTCCTTCTAGAGATGGCGACTCTGCACCCGAGGGGCCTTCTGCCTGGAACACTTGTCATGTGCTTAAATTCCATATTTGCAGAGTAAAGGGTTAAAACGTTAATTCACTGATGAAAGACCTCATCTGGATTGAGTCAATACAGTGTTCCCAGCACTCTGGCACATAGTAGACTTTCAAAAATATATACTGAATAAATAAAGCAGATAATGAGGAATCATGAAATGTCACCCTAAGATTGGACTAGAGAATTTTCTTCAAAGGCACGTCCCTGACAGGGACACTGGGAAAACTTACAAAGTAACTCACCTATCTGTCTGTGTCTGATTTTCTGCTCCAGGTGAGTAGAAATTCTATTTCCTAACTTTGAATCTCTATGCTATGTCAGAGGTCATTGCTAACATGGGACTTGCTAAATTTCTCTTATCAAAATAGCATGAAATTCTGGGTGGAATTTCGACTCTTTTGTCTTTTTTTTTATAAAAAACAAATAATCTAGTTGAGATGTTATTCAATTTGCTTGCAAACCAAGAAAATACCCAAAGTCAATTAGACTTCCTTAAGGACTGGCTGGTGGTGCTTTGTCTCCCCAGCTGTTTGTTTTTATTTGGCCTTACTCATGTGACTGTGGAAGCCAAGATGACAATACAGAGAGAAAATCACATCTTGCAAGCAGATGTAGCTGTTTTCTCACCAAATGTGGTTATTTTCATTAAGGCAGACCCATCATCCTAACAAAACAAAGGAATCATTCAAGAAACAGGTTCAAATGCAATGTGGTATCACATTTCTGGTAACAAGAATAAATCACAGTTTTGATGAGTCCCTGTAAATGGATTTCGTCTTCCTTTGTAATTTCTGAACAACGTCCTTAACTTATTACTTCCCTCTGATTTATTTGAAGGGATTACTACCAATGTATTAAAGACACCAAGTGTGAGAATGTTTAATCATATTATCCTAGAGTCATCAATCACCAAGACAGAGCATTGTGGCGCCTTCCAACAAACCCTATGAAGGCCTGGAGATGTTGGAGGTAGCAGGTTTCAGGTTTTATCTGGCATTTGCCCAGTTCCCTAAGCACAAGCTGTGTATCATTAAGTGGCATTCAACACTCTAGTCAAGGAGGAGTGTAAGTGAGAATAGTAGAGAGATAGCAACTTGAAGTAACTTCTAATAAAGGATTATTCCACAGACCTGAACTTTGTAATAGTCTCATACTTTGTCCTCGACTTTATGCAGATTAGATCATAGAAAATGAGTCCCTCTGGACTGATGGATTAATGCCTGTGAAGGCCCCCAGCACAGTTCCTGGCAGTGGTAGGAACCAAGGTTGATCCCAAGTATTGAGAACTTGAATTTGACAGCGGCTTTCTATGCCAATTTCCTTGATCTTTACTTTAGGGAATTTTCTACCTAGAAAATCATACTAAAGTCCTTTTCTCTTATAAATCAATTTCTGTAAAAATGGAAGCTTGCAGATTCGTATCTTTTTCAAAGCTTATCTTTGCTTCCAAAGAATTATGATTTGGTCTGATGAAGGAAACCTTAAACATACAAAACTAATTGCAGACCGGATTTTGCAGTATTCACTGAAGTCCAAAGTTTTAAATCATTTTCATAAATTATAGTGGAATGCAGGAAGGGAAATGATGTGAGGGCAGAGACAGTTATTTGTGCGACTTCTTATAAGAAAAGTGTTTTATTCTTCACAATTACTCATCCTTTGGGAGCAGAACTGATCCTTTATATGGGAAAAGCAACCAATCATGGTGTGTGATTGGAAGGGCAAAGAAAAGTCTTTCTTGCACCCCAATCAAGAAATAACCTTCTGATTGGTCTGCCAACAGGTTGGAAATTCCAACTGTGATGGCTCATCTAAAGATAAGAATCTGTTATAAAAATGCAAATACACTCTCTAGCAAAGGTAATATTCTGTATCTACCAGATACTAAGTTGAAAAGAAACCCACATAACTTAAAATTAGCTAGGCCATTAGCTTGTCCTTGAGGAAATGGACACCAATGGAAAGTTCCAGTCCCTATAATGTATTCAGCAGGATTATACATGCTTGTGACAATACAAAAATGACTCATATTTTTCAGGACATCATCTGGGATCCGTGAGCACAGTTGTAGGTGCTTCATGAGGACTGGGGCTGCATCTCCCTCTTGGATTCCCTGGTATGTGGGACTCTACAGTTTCTTGTTAATGAAACAAAAATACAACTAATAGATTCAGTCGACTTGTGTCAATTTTTTTCTTTTTTAATACATTTATTGCTTTTTCTTCAAACTGATCTGTATAATGCATGTAGTACCCTGTTCTTTTCTGTGCCACATTTAGATGCATCAGATAAATGATAAAAAATACAAAGTCACAGTGTGGGGTGTGATTAGACAAACTTGACAATGCTGTTAAATTATTTGTCACATATGGTAAGGTTTTCTGGTGTATATGTGGCGAGCAAACATCTGAAAGAATCTTAACAGGAGCCTGCTCTCCAGTCGGCTCCTGCACAGGCTTCAGGGGTTGCTCTTGCTACCTGCACTGGAGACTTTCTTTTGCTAGGGGAACGCTAGAGGGAATTTTTCAGTGGGGATGTGATCTGTGTTCCAGGAGTGTGAGTGGATAGTAAGTATATGAATCAGGCAAACCCAGTAACACATCACTGGCTAAAGAGCCCTGAAGTAAAAGACTGCTTAAGTAGAGCAAAACAGAGCAGGCTCCACCCCCTGCTGTTGGAGGGGTCTGGAAATTCTCTTGTTTTTTGGCAGATAGCAGAGATTTTATATGTCACAGGCTCCTAAGTGAGTTAGGAGGAAAAGAAGCGAGTGAAAACAACTTGGATGTGCAGGGCGAGGAAAATGTTCAGTTCTCCGTCCTCAGAATTGGATGGTTTAAAGATAATAAAATTGGGGGGAAGTATATTCTGTGGGTTCAAATTTAGTGAGGAAAATGGGCATTTATAGAAATGCACATTTCATGGTTTGGGACCAACTAAAAACACCTAGACCTGGGGTGCTACAAATCTCGGTAGAAGTGGGGTAAGACATATGAATGCTTTAATCTCTTATACACCTGTGCCACAGTGTTCTAGATCTGGAGTTGGCTTCCTATTGTCCATTCCTCTATCTCTGGCCCTGACAGGAGTAGACCTGATCTGACAGGATAGGTCCTGCCTTCCCAGCATGGTTAAGTGGTCTGTAGCTTTGCCCTTCATTCTAGGAGCTTGATGGGTCAGCAGAGAAGCAGGGACATCCCTGGCCTTATAGAAACAGAGTGTGGGACTGATCTCATGTTTGCTTGCTATAATTGTTTGAGTGGTAGAATTCCATCTAAAGCTTTTTATTATTATTATAGCACAGCATCTGGTCTGGTGCAATGTATCTGCAGGATCAGATATGTTCCTAATGGCTGGAGGCTTCCTGTATTTAACAAAAGATGTGTTCATGGGCTTAGGTCAGTTCACAGTCAATCTGGACAGGGAAAGGAAACTAAGAGATAGTGGGTTTAATTGAACCATCACTGCAGTTAGACTATTGTGGTCTTTATAATAACCCAACAAGATAAGAATCATCACCCTCTTTGGTAGGTTAGGAAATCCAGACAAAGAGGTTAAGGACTTTCTCACAGTTAGTAGCCGGGTTAAAATTGGAAACAAGTTCTGTTTAATAATCTGTTATTCCAAAGCCTAAACACTTTCCAGGAGCAACACTTGCTTTCATTTTATGGAAGCAGTGGCATTTGTTATTTCATCTTAGAGACTCAAAGTATATGAGAAGATCATTTTAATATAGCGTGCTTCCTTTCTTTTAAAATAGTTGTTCACAATGCAAATGATACTATGAAAAATATAGTTAATTTTATGTTTGCTAGCTGGTTGGGATTTCCATATGCATCCCAAAATAAAATGTGTTATTTTCCTATTTATGGTTTGAAAGTGGAGGTCTTTGGGCAATCTGAATTTTTTTGGAGTTTACAAAGCCCTTGCTTCTTCCTTGTTCATTTCCACTGGGTTTGAAATTGAAATTATCCAGAGAAGCAATAGCCTTGAAGTATATTCTGTATTCCATCAAGAAACACAACATGTCCTTTCAAAACTTAATTGAGCAGCACAAAGCTAATTAGCTGTCCGAAGACACGCCATTTAATTCACAATCCAGCATTAATTTGTTCAACACAATGAGCTTATCTCCCATATAAATGCCTTTGCCCTCTGGCTTCTCAAGCAGCTGCAATATACAAGAATGACTGATAACTTTTTCATTTAAATGTGGTAGTTGCTTTTTATTCTCTCTTTCTTCATTTGGTCCAAAGAAGGATGAATAGCATGTCAGTTGTAATAAAAGTTTTTATGTGTGTGTACATGAAAAATTTAAGGAAAATAGATGGCTGTAAGATCATGGCATATAGTTGTCAGAGAATTACCAAGCTGTTAGGGAATGCAGAGATCATCCAGTCCCAGCCCTGCACTTCATAGAACAGGAAATTGATGCTCAAAGAAGTTCTGACTGTTGTCCAAGGTCACTAGATAGGATGTGACATACACATATCACATGCTTTTTATTCTTCTCAGGAATAGGGAATTACCTTACTCTAAAATAAAGGCCTCATTTGTTGCTTATCATTGGATAGCCTAATAGATAAGCAACCAAGAAGCTTCTGCACAGCAAAGGAAACAATAGAGTGAAGAGAGAATCCATTGAATGGAAGACAATATTTGGAAGCTATTTATCTGACAAGAGATTAATATCCAGAATATATAAGGAACTCAAAAATCTTAACTACAATGACTAAAACATCAGCAAGGAACCTCAGGTAATCCAATTTAAAAAGTGGGCTTTGATCTAAATAATCATTTCTCAAAAGAAAACAGACAAGTGGCCAATAAGTATATGAAAAAACGCTCAATATCACTAGCTATCAGAGAAATGCAAATCAAAACCACAATGAGGCATGATCTCACCCAAATTAGAATGGCTATTATCAAAAAGGCAGAAGATAAAAGATGCTGGTGAGGACCTGGAGAAAGAGAACTCATACACTGCTGGTAGGAGTGTAAATTAGTATATCCACCATGGAAAACAGTATACAGGTTTCGTGTGTGTGTGTGTGTGTGTGTGTGTGTGTGTGTATGTGTATTACTGGGAATTGAACCCAGGGGCATTCTACTTCCAAGCTACACCCTCAGCACTTTTTATTTTGAAACAGGATCTTGCTAGGTTGCTAAGAGTCTTGCTAAGTTGCTGAGGCTGATCTTGAACCCGTAATCCTTTTTATCTCAGCTTCCTAAATACTAGGATTGCAGGTGTGCGCCATCATACCTGGCTTAGAGGTTTCTCAATAAACTAAAAACAAATCTACCATTTGACCTAGCTATCCTGCTTCTGGGTATACAAGGAAATAAAATCGGCATTTAACAGAAATACAGGTATCTCTGGAGTGTGGGCATTCCCATGTTCATTGTGGCACTACTCATAATAGCCAAGATAAGAAATCAACTGAGGTGTTCATTGACAGATGAATGGATAAGGAAAACATGGCATATATATATATATATATATATATATATATATACACACACACATAAATATATATATATATAAATATATATAAATATATATATATACATAAATATATATATGTGTGTGTATACATGCACATATGTGTACACACACACACACACACACACAGGATACTATTCAGCCATAAAAATTGCCAATGAAGTCTTGTCATTTGAAGCAAAATGGATAGGATTGGAGGACATTAGGTAGGCAAAAGAAGCCAGACACAGAAAGACAGATACTGTAAATTTTTTCTCACATATGGAAGCTAAAATGTTAATCTCAATGGATAAGAGAATAGAATAATGATTACTAAATGCTAAGAAAGGGTGGGGAGGTGGGGACAAAGGAAGGTTGGATAATAGGTACCAAAACACAGTTAAAAAGGAGGCATAAATTCTAGTGTTCTACAGAATAGTAGGGTGACTATAGTTTGCAATAACCTATTATGTATTTTGTGAAGAACTAGAAGAGAGAAGCTTAAAGCCTCCAAAGATAAATAAATGATGAGCTAGAAATGCTAACTACCTCAATTTGATCATTATACATTGTATACATGTATTGAAATATCACACTCTACCCCATAAATATGTATGATAATTACATGTTAACTAAAAAGGGAAACAAAGTTAAAAATAAAGATAAGAAAAAAAGATAATATTGATATTAGTTATTTAGTTCAGATCTAAATTTCATCAACTGCTATCCACTTTTTCATAATAATACCAATATGGAAGTGACACCAATATGGATTTCATATTCATTTTTGAACCAGAATGTGATAGCTCTATAGTTGGAGTATGAATAAACTGTTATAGGAGAATGAAAAAAGATATTTTGAGAAAAGTGGTCCAAAATGTTCATAGCCAGCACAATGATTTCTGTCAATGCTCTGGGTTCAAATCTACCCATGCTTCAATCCCCATTTAATCCCTCCTTAGTCTCTAAATCTTTATTAATCCCACCTTCATAAATTCTTTATTCCTTCAGTAATTCATCGTGTGTGCATGCATGTGTGTGCCTATCCATGCGTGTGCCAGATTTTAGGAGAGATTTCGACTTTAAAATGCAAATCATGAAGAGTTGCAATGGTGTCAGTGTGATCTTCTGGGAGCTTCTGCATCGGACCTCGGCCAGACATAAAAGATGACAACAGCAGCCAGGCCAACTTTTGAGCCTGCAAGAGGCGGAAGAGTAAAAGGAGAAGGTGATTTGAGCCAGCTCTCAAAGCAGTATTCAAGCAGAGATCTTCCCTCTCATACAAAGATAAAATACAGGCAAACTACTCAGGATGCCCCTGAAGAGGTTCGTAATCGCCACTTCAGGAGAGAGTTGAGAGAGAGAGAGAGAGAGCTGCTGCAAGAGAAAAAAATACAGATCGCCAACCCAAGAATATACAACCTCCTCTTTGGTGTCAAAGAAGCCTAGGTTAGACCAGATTCCTGCTGCCAACCTTGATGCGGACGATCCTCTAACAGATGAGGAAGATGAAGATTTTGAAGAGGAAAGTGATGACGATGATACTGCAGCTCTTCTTGCAGAACTGGAAAAAATTTAAAAAGAAAGAGCTGAAGAACAGGCCAGGAAGGAATAAGAACAAAAAGCTGAAGAAGAGAGGATTCGTATGGAAAACATTCTGAGTGGAAACCCTCTCCTTAATCTCACTGGCCCATCCCAGTCTCAGGCCAACTTCAAAGTTAAAAGAAGGTGGGATGACGATGTCTTCAAGAACTGTGCAAAAGGTGTAGACGATCAGAAGAAAGACAAAAGATTTGTAAATGATACGCTAAGATCTGAATTTCACAAAAAGTTCATGGAGAAATATATTAAATAGTACAGTTTTATGTGCTTAATTAAAGACTATGATATGTTAAGGATCATTTTGACTTTTTTCCTGCACCTAAATTATGTAAAATAGACTCCCCAAATCTTAACTTCCAAAATATCTTTTCCTTTAGTGATACTTTATTTGATAATGGACTTGAGAATAGGTTTAACCCAATTTCCACTCTGAGGGTTTCTGATTGTGTTCTCTTTTTAATATTGGAAAAAAGGAACCTGCTTGCAATAAATATTTTTAATCTAAATAAATAACCAAATCTGTGTCCCCAACTTTTTGTTGTAATATATGCAGCTTATAAAATGTTGCATACTATCTTTTCAAAAGAATAATTAACTTTTTTGTGTTGTTTCTTTTTGCATTAAAGTTTGTCCCTATCCTCTCAAAAAAATGCAAATCATCGTGACAAGCCTAGCCCAGTTTATAGAACTAAGTGTTTGTCAAAGTTTCTATGTATTCCTAAGCCCCCGTAGGAGCTTAGCATCTCATGTCCAATATTCATGGAGGTAAAGCTCAGAGTCAAAGAAGAGGTGCCTAATGAACCGACAGTGTCCTGCTTGGCAGGAAGGGGAGCACAAACCTGTGTCTGGCACTGACTTTATGACTCTCAGGCCCGGAGGATAGCTGCTTGCCACTGGAGTCAGCAGTTACCTGTTGGTGGCCATATTCAGTGGACATTTCCAAGTCCTTATTTTTCACAAGCTGTGACTTTGTAAATTTGATCTTTATAGATACATCATGGAGTCTATATTTCTCACAGAGTTCAACACATCATTAGGCACACAATTAATGCACTGATGGTACTTGTGAAGCTGAGCCAACTTCGAAGAAAAGGATACTATGGAGATCTTTCCTCCAAGGTCCATGGGGTTTTGGAATGTAACAACCCTCTGTGGGTGTGGTCACTTCAAAGGTTAGCTCAGGAGGGCCCACTGGATGCTTAGGTATCATGCATCTGAATTAAAGACCTACTAGACAAATTGAGAGCTTGGCTTTGCTTTCTGAAGGTGCTGCTTAAAAATGCCTTGATGATGACATGGTCATTTTAATAGCCTATGTCTGTTGGCAGGTGACATTCTGCTGCAGTGACCTCCTGAATCTTAGAGACTTCTGACTGCCAAGCTTGACTTCTATTCACTAGTACTTGGGAGGCTGAGACAGGAGGATTGCAGGTTCAAGGACAGCCTCAGCAATTTAGTGAGGCTCTCAGCAACCTAGTGAGACTCTGTTTCCAAATAATAAATAAAATCGGCCGGGGCATGTAGCTTAGAGGTAGAATGCCTCTGGGTTCAATCCGCAAGACCAAAAAAAAAAAAAAATGCTTTGATGATGACATTGGCATTTTAATAGCCTATGTCTGTCAGCAGGTGACATTCTGCTGCAGTGACCTCCTGAATCTTAGTGACTTCTGACTGCCAAGCTTGACTTCTATCATGCTACCACAGGTCAGCTTTCTCGTCTACTCCCTGTCTCCTCGCTCCGGGACTCGCTTTAGCTGAGTCACAATGCTGAGTTGTTGCCAGAGAGAAAAAGAGCTCTGGAAGGTTCTCTGCTGGCGACTAACTGCTCTGGCCTGGAAGTGTTGCATTCAACTTGTTGCTGGGACTGGTCATGTACTGTCATGCGGCACAAGGGATGCAGGTAGAGCCAGCCTGCTGTGGATCTGGGAGGCAGAGCTGGGTGTGTTTGATTAGCAGCAGTGATGTCCGCTGCACTGGCTGCTAGGCTGATCTGCCATACACCCCAATCTCCTTGCCTCTGAGTGAGAGGTAATAGTGACCCAACTGTCCTGAATTTGCAGTCTCAGCTTTGACACCAGGGGACTGTAGCATTGGATGAGGAAGGTAAGCTGGGAAAGTCAGAACCAGTTAAAGCCAAAACTAGGGTACTGGATCTCTTGGTTGCAGTAGAATCCAGGAAATGTAGCTAGCACCAGGTTATAGGCAGGGCAGATAAGGACTCAGACCTTACAACAGGAGATTCAAGTTGGGATCAAACGATATCAGATTATAGGCAAAAGATTGTTACTGATATTTTATATTTTCTTGAAAAATTGCAGTAAATAAACCTGATTATTTTTCTTTACATTAAAAATGCAAATTGAGTTTTTAAAATGTAAAACTTCAGGTTAGGCGGTGGTGCACACCTGTAATCCCAGTACTTGGGAGGCTGAGACAGGAGGCTTGCATCTTCGTGGCCAGCCTCAGCAACCTCGTGAGGCCCTCCACAACTTAGTGAGACCCTGTTTCCAAATAAAAAATAAAAAATAGGACTGGGGGTGTAGCTTGGAGGTAGAAGGCCTCTGGGTTCAATTCCCAGTAAAACACACACACACACACACACACTTCAAATAAAGGTATTTACAGGATTATGTTACTTTTCCCAGAATGGGGGAAGGAGTTTGAATTTAGATGGTTTAACCACCTGAATTTGTACACTAATGAGAGCAATTCTCAATTGTTTCTATGTAAGTTGTCACTACATTTTTTATTCTTTGTAAGTCAAACATTCTATATAAAACCAAACATAGTCCAGGACTTGTAGATGAAAACCAAAGTGCACCACTTGGCCTAGGTGTGCTATAGACAAATTGATAGGGTCCTGGTGATTTATGACATAGTTCTACAATGTCAAAACCTGTTTTTCTTTGTGTTCAGTTGATCCTGTAATGCTTATTGCAAGTGATATTTGGCAGCTGTCAAATTTATTTGATCTGATAGATTATCCCTTTCATCTTGTTAAACCAAGTCCTTTTCACCTCTTAATCTAACTCATATTCTGATTCTTAAAATTCAATTCTCTGAGTTTTCCTAAGTATACATTAAATTGTCATCTGTAACTGTAACCATAGATTATGCTGTGTTGATTTGCACACATTGCTCTTGTTGCTTTGGTAATCCTATCATCCTATTATGTGCTTCAAGAAGCTTTTTCTCCCATGAGATGCTGAACTTTGTGAACTTGTCTTCAGTGGGATCTTTATTCCTCCGGGAGCAAGAACATCCCTACCACACAGTGGTAGCTCAAGTCATGTTAAGTCTAGTTTCAAGCAGCAGATACTCCAGTTAGTGTTATCCAGAAAGTGCTTTACTGCAAGGAAGTTGGATAGCTCATAGAAATGTTAGAAAAGCTGGAGAAAAAGGGTTGGTAAATGCAGAAATGCAGGCGGTTTTGGGTGTTCATCTAGCAGAAGCAAGCCAATTATTTTTTGTAGGGCCCACTGCTAGAATGAATGAGGTTGAAACCATTTTTTTTTTCTATCTATCAAGATTCAAAGTCTGGGAAAGCTTGTCTGATTATCTAAGTGTAGGTCAACAGGGGGAGGCAGCCACCTTCATCTATAGCACCCCTCAGGGTTACACACAGTAGGGGAGAAGTATGTTCCTTAAACAAAGCTGGTGTACTGTTGTTTTGGAAATAATGGAAGGGAATAGAAAGCAACAAATGCCTATCCCAGGGAGTGAGGGTTTAAGGATAAATGATCCAATTTGACTGCACAATTGAAGTATCAGGTCTGCCCTGCTTCCTTCAGCCCCGTAGACTGCACTGGGGAAATCATTAGTCTCTGGCCAAACCCTGGTATCTAGCCAGATTTGATTTTCCATTAGTGAGGACTTCTATTGGTGTGTAATTTGACCTTACTGACACACTCCTGATTAACTTATATTAGTGATGGTACTATCTAGAAAGGTAAAAAGTTTCTTGGTTATAAATGAATGCTTTTCATAAATATTTAGAGATTAAACTCATTTTTTATGAGCAGATGGAAACAAATGATAACTTGGCCTTTACTATGCAAAATTAATAGCAATTAATCAACATTTAGGCAAATGTGAAGCAGGTTCTAAGTGTCAGACTTTGTTGATTAACATTTTTGTTGTTGTTAAATGACATTTTAGACAAAAGAGCCCTATTCGAATGACTGTTTTCTGGGTATGTGGCTACATCAGGGTCTCTATTGTTTCCTGGAAACCACAGCTGTGTTGTTCCTGAGATTAATGAGTGGAGAGAACTATTTCCAGCAAAAGCCCTGGTGGTGAGTTGGGGGAAGTCCTCCCCCAACAGTAAACTTAGTTTTTCTTTACTTATTTATTTTTTTGTACTGGGGATTTAACCCAGGGATGTTCTACCTCTGAGCCACACCCCCAGCCCTATTTTTATTTCTGAGTTGCTGAGGGCCTTGCTGAGTTGTTGAGGCTGGCCTCAACCCTGTGATCCTCCTGTTTCAGTCTCCCAAGTACTGGGATTACAGCTGTGCACCACCATGCCTGGCAACAGTAAACTCTAGGTTCAAGGGTCTGATTGTCATGAGCCTTTGGGTCAGTGCTCTGGGCTGCTGTTTTTCTTACATACAATAACAGTTTTATAGTGTTATTATCCCGTGTGATTTTTGGCCAGCTTTCTCTACAGTCTTGTTTGTTGATTTTTTTTAAAGTTTGTTAACAAAACTTAATTTTACTGTGATAGAAAAGAGACTTTGCAGGAAACAGAGCCAGTTTCAAGGACATGAGATTTGTGCAGTCACACAGAGCTCTGAGCTCAGAAATTCTACACTTGGTTTTATGTTCTGCATTTGACATCTGGAAATTCTTAGTAATAATTTTTTTAAATATATCCATTAATTTTTTTTTTCAGAAAAAGGCAAAGGTTTTAATTAACTTAAGAAAGGTGGGGATACAGGTTGGGGTCATAAGAAAGGTGGGGATACAGGTGGGGGGTCATCTAAGAAAGGGAGAGCGAGTCTCCCTGCAGACATCCATCCATCCAGGCGAGCCAGAGAGCAAGAGAGCGTCTGCATGCTTTCGCAGTTCTTTTATAGGAGGGGTAGGTAGGGTCGCACAGTGGAGGGCAGGACTTCCTCTTAGTCCTCAGTTTCCCTGGCAACAGATAGGCAGTGGGGTCTGACCTTTGTCCTCCTCACCCACCCTACTTACATTAAGCATCTCAGGTGTGGAGAGGAGCCATTTGGATTAAGGGTGTGGACTCATTAAGGCTTCTGACTGACTGAACACACCCTATAGGGTGGAGTTAGATTATGAACTTTCAAATTTTAAATCTCTATTTTCCCAATGTCTCCTTTCTGCCTAATATTTCTATCTTTTCTATTCTACCTCATCATTTCCCCCCCTGAGACTTTTGGTCCCTTAATCTTAAGGGGGTTGCCAAAGGGCGAAGGTCTGACTTCTGTAATGTCTTCTCTACTGTTAAAGGACTGTAGACTCTACCTAATCAGGGACCGAAAGTCTCATCCTAAATGGTCTAAAGGAGGCATGGGAAGGCCAGAGTTTTTGATTGGCTGTGGAACCATTATTTTCTGATGTTCTGGAAAAAAGGCATAAATATACGAGGTATTAGTCACCAACAACAGCAATTTAAATTACCGAAGAGCATTTTGATGTAAAGTATACTGACCAAGGAAATGTGAATTTTATCCCACGTGATGTTAACCAATCATTTATTTGAAAGGACAACATCTACCAAGGTAATCCAGATGAACTGGAAGTGGGTACTAGCCCACAAATTAAACGGGCACCTTTATCAATACCTGTTACATTGTTATGCCCCATCCAGGAGAAAGTTTTTTTTCCTGGAAGAATGATGTAGAAATTAGTAGACAAATAAGTTGACATCTTTTAGTCTGGATAGACATATAGATGATAGTTTAAGGAAAAAGCATAAAAATAAAACTTATCCTGATTCCGTCTTTTGGGGTTCTTTAAACCTTTTAAAGGCTCACAGATATGGTGTTCCCAGGTCTTAGCATCTGGAGGCTTATTTTTGACTTCAGTGTCTTGATTCTGTAAAGTCTCAAGAGGCACAGGTTTAAATCTAGACATATGAATCCATGATTTGTGTCCCTGTAGTTTTAACAGCTGTGGGACACTCCAGGAGAACTAAGAAAGGCTCGGGAGAGCTGAGAAGGCTCGAGAACTGAGAAAAGGCTCGGGTAAAGATTAGCTCTTTAAATCTATAAGTTAAATCTTTTTGGCCTTGTGGGTGTAGTCAACCCCAGTTACAATACATGTCTTTTTAGAAAAGGCCTAGAAGAGACAATTATAGAGAGGATTAAACTCCCATATTTAAGAGAAAATTGATATCTTTACCTGCCACGTCAAGAGTCACCCAGGCTTTTCTATTGTCCAGCTGGTTAGAGGGCTGATCAGAGAGGGGCCTTGCTAAGCTTTGGGCATCCTCAGTCTTTGAGGGCAGCCATGATAGGAGCAGATGACCTCACTTCCCTTCAGAGGTGAGGGCAATCACACTTCCAATGTTTTTTCCTCTTTACAGAGGGGGGCACATCCCAGATGCAGATGGACTCCCGGCTAGGGCAGTCCTTGACCCAATGCCCAGGCTTTTTGCAATAATGGCAAGTGCCAGGCCTCAACTTTCCTTCCCTCTCTCTGGCAGGAGCCTTTTGGGTATCTCTGAGGGGGCAGGGAATTATTACCCAATGTCAGGGCAATTAAGTGGGCTTGTCTTTATGCCCCTATTTGTCTCTTCTGGCTTTTAATTTCATCTACCTTGTCTCTGTTGTTGAAAACCCCAAAGGTCAAATTTAAAAGGTGATCAATGGGAATCTGAGGTCCCAGTTCCTGCTTCTGGAGGTTTTTTTCCTAATATCTGGGGCTGATTGGCTAATAAAATAAATCCCCAATAATATCTGCCCTTTTACGTGACTCTGGGTCAATATGAGTTTACCTCCAGAGGGCCATAGTTAAGGGTCCCAGAAACATAGCAGGATTTTCGTTCAGTTTTGGTGTTACTGCTCTCATAATTAACTGCCTTATTTACACATCTCCTCATTTCTTTAATTAAACATGTGACCATATAATTCTATTTGTTAAGGTCCTCACTCTTGCTTTGATAATTTTAGTTAAGGTTTTTTGCCAGGGACAGCCTCTTTCCTGTAGGCTGCCTCTGGTCTTAGACATAGATTTTATTACCAAATGTCTTTGCTTTGTATAGGAGCCTTTTTTTCCAGGAGGATCACATGAAGATCCGTCCATGTTAGATCAAACATAAATTGGTGCATTGTAGTTATACATTTTGATAAGTGTCAGGGTATCAGAAGTATGCATGCGCACATTGCTCATTTAGCCCTCCCTCAAATCCCACCCTATTCCCTCCCCCTTCCCTCCTTTTCGTGCTCAGCATAGTGATTGACTCTGATAAATTTGTGTATATACATCGTGTGCATTAGTGGGTTTCCCTCTTCCCCCCTCCCATCTCCCTCAGTTAGGTCCCCTTCTTGCTCATCTAAAGTTTTCTCCTTTTTCTGGATTCCCTTCTAAGTCCCATTCTCCCTAGCTTCCACATTTTAGGGAGAAATACGACTTTTCACTCTTTGTGACTGACTAATCTCACTTAGCAAAGTTCTCCAGTTCCCTCCATTTCCCTGTAAATGTTATTTTTTTTTATGGCTGCGTAAAATTCCATTGTGTACATATCTCATAGTTTTGTAATCCATTCATCAGTTGATGGGCATCTTGGCTGGTTCCAAAGTTTGGCAATTGTGAATTGTGCAGCTATAAACATAGATACACATGCATTAGTCTGTTAGTTTGGTTTCAGTCCTTTTGGGTAGATGCCTAGAGGTGGTATTGCTGGGTCATATGGTAGGTTCATTCCCATTCTTCTGAGGATCCTCCACACAGTTTTCCAAAGTGGTCGCACTAATTTGCAATCCCACCAACAGTGTATTAGAGTTCCTACTTCTCCACATCCTCGCCAGCATTTGTTATCATTTGTGTTTTTAATGATTGCCATTCTAATTGGGGTTAGGTAAAATCTCAGGGTAGTGTTGGTTTGCATATCTCTGATTGCTAATGATGTTGAAAATTTTTTCATACATTTATGAGCCATTTGTGTTTCTTCTTCTGTGGTGTCTATTTAGTTCACTTGCTCATTTTCTGATTGGGTTATTTTTTTTTTAGTGGTGATTTTTTTAAGTTCTCTGTATATTCTAGATATTAGTCCTCTATCAGAGGAGGAGCTGGCAAAAATCTTCTTCCATTCTGTGGGCTCTTATTCTGTTGAGGTTCTTGATTGTTTCCTTTGCTGCACAAAAGGCAGAATAAAGTGGTCAAAATGTCTATACTACCAAAAGTGATATATAGATTCAATGCAATCTCTATCAAAATACCAATGTCAATCTTCACAGAGCTAGAAAAAAATGATCTTAAAATTCATATGGAAGAACAAAAGACCCAGAATAGCCACCGCAATCCTGATCAATAAGAACCATGATGGAGGCATCATAATACCTAATTTCAAATTATACGACAGAGGTATAGTAACAAAAACAGAAAGGTCTTGTTACAAAAACAGACATATAGACCAATGGAATAGAAGATATAGAAACAAATTCTCACCCTTAAAGCCATCTGATTTTTGACACAGGAGCCAAAAACATACATTGGAGAAAAGATAGCCTTTTCAACAAATGATGCTGGAATATTGGATATCCATATTCAGAAGAATGAAATTAGACTCCTATCTTATCCTGCACAAAAGTCAACTTGAGATGGATCAAAGGCCTAGAAATTAGGCTGGAAACTTTGTAATTACTAGGAGAAAATATTTGGCCAACTCTCCAACACATAGGCACTAGTAAATATTTCCTCAATAAGATCCCCAAAGCTCAAGAAATAAAACCAAGAATCAATAAATGGGATAACATCAAATTGAAAAACTTCTGCACACCAAAGGAAACAATCACAAGTCTGAAGGGAGAGCTTACAAAATGGGAGAGAACCTTTGCTAGATACTCCTCTGATAGAAGACTAATATCTAGAATATGTAAAGAAATTTAAAAAATTATCACCCAAAACCAAATAACATAATTAAAAAATGGGCAATTAAACTCAATAGACACCTCTCAAAAGAAGAAATACAATGGCCAATAAATATAAGAAAAAAATGTTCAACATCAATAGCAATCAGGGAGATGCAAATCAAAACCACATAGAGATTCCATCTAACTTCATTTAGAATGGCAATCATCAAGAATAGTTGGGCGGGGAGTGGAGGGAAACACACTATAGCACATGATGTACATACACAAACCTATAAGACTCAATCATTATCTGGAGCATGAAAGGGAGGGAAGGGGGAAGGAATAGGGTGGAATTGGAGGGAGGGCTAAATGTGCAATGTGTGCATGTATGATGTTCATACCCTGACATATATCAAAATGTATAATTATAATTTACAATGCACCAATAAATGAACAAAAAAAAGAATACAAACTATAATAAATGCTGGGGAGGATGTGAGGAAATAGGAACTCTTAGACACTATTGGTTGGATTGCAAAATAGTACAATCATGATGGAGATCAGTGTGGAGGTGCCTTAAAAACGAGGAATGGAACCATCATATGATCCAGCTGTATCACACCTCGGTATCTTTCCAAAAGGATTAAAGTGAGAATACTTCAGTGATACACGCACATCCACATTTATAGCAGCACAGTTCACAATTGCCAATTTATGGAGCCAAACTGGGTGTTTGTCAACAGATGAATGGATAAAGAAAATGTGGTACATACATACAATGAAATTTTACTCAGCCATAAAGAACAAAATTATATCATTTGCAAGAAAATGGATGGAACCAGAGAATATTATGCTAAGTGAGAAGATCAGCCAGTCTCAGAAAGTCAAGGTTGTATGTTTTCTCTCATATGTGAGAAAATAGGGTGAAAATAGGAAACAAAAAGGACTTCAAATAAATGAGGAGAGATACCAGTAGAATAATGGAAGAGGACTAGGGGAGGGAGTTGGGGAGGGGAGAAAGAAGGCATGAGGTAGGAAGCAGTTCAAATAATGTTCTGTTCATATGCGAATGTACTACTACCAATCTCACTAACATGTACAGGGAGGGAGGAGGGGAAGGTGGGGAGGGATCCTAAGGGAAACACTCCAAGTGCTGTGGGCATGTGTGTTCGCATCACTTTGAACCTCACTATAATGTATCATTGCAATATACCAGTAAAAGTGTAATAGAGTTAACTGTATTTTCATTTTATACTGGGCTGTACACATTATATAGTTCATCTTATTAGCAAAAGATCAGCAAAAAATGATCTATGCAATGCTTTCCTCTTATTAAATTTTCTAATTTTAACCTTTTTTTTTTTTTTGCAAAGTCCTGCCAGTCTTCCCATTTTCAGAGAGGAAGGTTCAT
Source organism: Glis glis (assembly GCA_004027185.1). Taxonomy (NCBI): domain Eukaryota; kingdom Metazoa; phylum Chordata; class Mammalia; order Rodentia; family Gliridae; genus Glis; species Glis glis. The sequence continues at coordinate 3,821 of PVJS01000529.1, read as the reverse complement.
TGTAGTCCTCTCTTACTGCCATGGTTAAGTTGGTTCTCTTGCATTCTTAAAGGCTCTTAGAATCCTTGGCCTATGCATGAAATCATCCCTTCTCTTTTATTTCAATTAATAATATTTTGTTGTTCTACTTTTTTAAAAATGGTTGTTGATTAAGGAACATGGAAGTTATGGGAGAAAGAACAAAAAAAAGCAAAAAAAAAAAAAAGAAACAAACCCGCACACACACACAGTAGTGACAAATATATAGCTTCCTTTGTGATGCTGTAACAAAATACCTGAAACTGGGTAACTTACGAAGAACATAAATTTACTTGTTGAAAGTTCTAGAGGTTTGGAAGCCTAAGATAAAGGCTCCAGCAAGTTTGGTGTCTGGCGAGGGCCTGATGTCTCCTCCCAAGACGGTACCTCCTGGCTGGGTTCTCACACAGTCATGGAAGGCAGAAGGTGGGAAGAAGTCCGAAGCCAAGTAAAGCCTCTTCCATCAGGGCCTTGATTCCATTCCTGAGGGAGGGGACCCTGCGACCTAATCACCTCCCACAGGCCCCACCTCTTAATACAATTGCCCTGGAAATTGTTTCAACATGAATTGTGGTGGGGACACAAACATCTGTGCAGACATTGAAGTCATTGTCTAAGCAGATTGATGTTAACACCAAGCTGCAGATTCTTGGGGCTGGCACAGTGTTTCCCGGGCATCCAGGCCCGATGGTTTTTCATCACAGGGCAGTTGTTAGACAAAGCTTTCCAGAGGCTCAGCTGTGGATATAATGCTACCAGAAGGGCTTGTGGTTAAGGCTTTGGGTTCTTCTGACAGATAGCCCCGTCATGATATCCAGATTCTTCCTCCCAGACCAAGCAAATATGTCTAAGACTATTTTTCTTTCTAGAAAATGGGCTTTTATGAAATCACCTGAGATTATGCAAATAGCGTACTCAACATAATCTTGTGCATGTAGAACGTTTTTAATGATGGCCACCTCATTGTTAATTCTATTGTTCAGACTCTTTCCCTCTTCTCCCTCCTTTTTTTATTCTAAAGAATCAGATCTTCTCCTTAGCCTTAGACTTCTGGACTGTTCTTTCTGCACAGTCCTTGAAGCTTCAGGAAATGAGAAGGCAACTCTTTTTACTGCTGTGTTTTTTGTTCTTTTCTTGTCTTCTCTGACCCCAGGGCCCTATCCCTCGCTGTGGAGAAACTCATGAAATTTGGTGTAAAGTTCTCTGGTGTCTTAGACAGGGCTCTGGCTTACTCTAGTGTGGGAGCTGAGAAGAGTTTAAGGAAAGGATGGTTTTTATTAATGTTCAAGCAGTATCAATAGGACTAGCGAGGGTCACTGAAGTAGGGCTGGGCGGACATGCTGGAGCGGGGCTGGCACGATCCCAAGACCTGAAGGTTTGGAAAGGGTAGCAGAGGGGGGACCAGAACAGTTATTGGGACAACAACTATCCTACAGGTGTGATGACAAAGCCCAGCAAGTCCTGGAGTAAATACCTGGATCTCACTTTCCTGTCCTATCCTGGGGATGTCTCCCAACCGGAAGCTGGGAGGCAGGAGAGCCCATTGAGTCAGTCCATAAAAAGTCACTCTCAGACTGGGCACAGGGCACGGGGACCTAGAGTCCCAGCTACCTGGGAGGCTGAGGTGGATGTATGGCTTGAGGACAGAAATTTGAGGCTAGCCTATGCAACATAAAAAAAAAGTCACTCTCAGGATGATGAATGGACAGACGGCGAAGGTAGAAGCAGGTCTACAGAGGCAAGAAGAAATGTCCCACACTGGGGAGTGGCTTTCTTCTTCCTTGCTACCATTCTTTCTTCACCCCACGCTCACACATTTTTAAAAATAAAGTGTCAGAGGAGACTGCAGCAGAAAAATTTTAGCCTTCACTGCACTTAAATATATATATTTTTATTTATGCCACTGTTTCCTAAAGGTCAGAAGTTATTTTTTTAATTAAGATACACACGTATGGGTGAATATGTGGCCAGTTTTTGGTTACTAAAGTTATGAAATATAAGAGCAAGAAGAAACAAAACTGTAATCACAATGTTCCTTGAGTTCCATTTTTTTCCTACACACATTTCTTTCTCCAGTCGAATTCTAACTGCTGCTTGGTTTTGGAGGAGACTGTAAGGATTGATCTTTAAAGCTCAGAAATATCCCTCCTTCCTGCTCTTCCCCACAGACAGGCTCCTAGCTGCTGTGTAATCTCCCACAACCATTCAGACCCTCCTGGGGCCAGCCGCCTTGGCTTCTGTAATAGAACGTCGCCTCTCTCTTAGCAGCCTCCCTGGGTCTCAGCCCTGCAAGCCCCACTTTGATCTCTGACTGGGGTCCAAAGATCCAGTTGGGATGAAGCGATGGGTAAGCTGGTCCCTTCTTCCTCCCATGAAGCTGCACTTCTAACCTGTGCTCTCAGATATGGCTGTGCCTCCTGGATTCTATCCTGGTCAGGGAGTCAGCGCTCCTCTTTGGTCAACACCTACTCAACCTCCATCTCTGAGAGTTCTTCCTCGATTCCTCACATGCTCACATTCCTTGGTGTATGCTCCGGCAGCCCCTTGTTTCCCTTGTATCCACTGTACTTGTAATTACACTTTTAATGTTTGTCTTTTTAATATTTTACATCCATAAGGGCAGAATCTGCATCTCTTTTGATCTCCTCAGTATCCCACTGTCTCGGCCAACCCCTGCAATTCAACAAATACTGTAATTGTGCTTGCTTGGCTGATTCCTGTCTTCCAGATTCTAATTGAATTGTATGAGCCTTGCCCAGTTGCCACAAGCAAAGTCTGTGTTTTTTACCCTTGTCGAAGTTGCCTCCCTGGCTAGACCCCTCTGTCATTTTCTGTTTCTTGTTTGAGGGGCATTGCTCCCCCAGCCTCTGCACAGAGCAGATATGCTGGATCAAGCCACAACTTCACCTCCCAAGTGCCCAGGACCCCTGAGCCTGGGTGACTACTCCCTGGGTCCCATCAGGTCCCAGGCTGGGCTGAGAGGCAGGGAAGCCTAGTCCAGCCCTTTTTTAACTCCGGCAGATGGTTTCTACAGAGTGAAGCAAAGGCATTCTTTTACATGCTTGATGGGACAGGGAAGGGAAGTGGTTTTCTCCACACCAGGTACAATGACAAAGGTGACAAGCTCACTCTGTTCCATGAGTAACTAATTCTAGCACCAGCTCTAGGCATGGCCTGCTCAGTTGCTCCCAGTTCCTTTAGCCATTTTTTATTTTTTATTGTGGTACTGGGGAACCACAGGGGCATTCTATCTCTGAGCTACATCCCCAGTCTTACTTTATTTTTTATTTTGAAACAGTGTCTCCCTAAGTTGCCAAGGCTGGCCTCAAACCTGCAATCCTCCTGTCTCAGCCTCCCAAGTACTGGGATTACATGCGTGTACCACCATGCATGGCTCCAGTTCCTTTAGTATGCCATTTTCCTAGAGCAATCTACAGATTTCCAATAAATAGATTTTATTAATTGCAATTGTTTGTGATAGGATTTTTCTGTGGACTTTTCCAGACTCTCTCAACAGGGATGAAGGAAGCTGAAAGAATAGATAGTATATGTGTTATATATATTTATATGTGTTAAGCAGATATCTCTATCTTATCTCCTCCCATATTTCTCTATTATGTAATATAATACTGATGGACTTTATATCAATACTTAAGTATTAGGAATAAGTATCACTCAGAAAGCCCTGCCTCCTATTCAGGGGAAGTGATTGGTGTGTTTCCGGTTGTACGTGCGATAGCTTTATCCTGTTAGGCGAGATTTTTGATATTGTTATTGTATTTATGTGAAGATTGATAGGATTT